>JAJPUD010012995.1:0-46419 GCA_023553655.1 Myrmecobius fasciatus
CCCAGCCGCTTCCCTCACCTTCTTTTCCCACATTTTTTCTGCGATCCCGGGACCCTGCTCTCTTCTCTGCTCCTCACACACGATACTCCATTTGAGCATTTTCCCTGGCTGCCTCCAGTGCAGAGAATTGTCTCCCACCTTGTCTCTGCCTTCTGGCTTCCTTTAAGTCTCAGCTAAAATTGCACTTTCTGTGAGAAGTCTTTCTCGGGCCCTCCCACCTCACTAGTGCCTTTTGCAGAATCATCACTTAATGAAGGCCTGTTGACTTACTGATTTTTCCTGATTCAGGTGGAACAAGCTGCCTCTGAAGTCCTTGTGAGTCTGTGACTTGGTCACTGATCAGGAACACATTCAATTCCTGACCCCTAGTAGGAGCTTCTATGCTAGCTTTCCTGGGTGCCAGGAATGGCCTTCCCCTCCCTCCACCCTATAATAAGATCCTTGTTCTGCTTCTCCACTTGTATGGGTTCAGAACTTGCCCCTTCCTTGAATTTGATCCAGTTCTAGCTCTGGGTCCTGACTTTTCCTTCTCTCGTATTTCCCAAGACTGGACTCAAGGCTGCAAAAACTTTATCCTGACCCCATCACCCCAGGCCTGGCACTAGTGGAACCAAAAAGTTTTTCTCTACAGAATCACACCCTCTAAAATAATGATCTTCTACTGTAGGGACATCAACTCTTTCACAAACCATATGAACATATTTTTTAAAAAATTAAAAAAAATTAACTTTACTTATAATTAGATGCAAAATTTAGTTTCATTGCTTGGAATTTTCTTGTAAACTTTGCTTAACTTTCTATAACTTAGCTTTAGTTTCTTTGTAAAGAATGATTTTAATTCCTCCTTTGTAGCTGAAACCCATCTTATTTTACTGATAATTGAGCTCAGCTTTGCAAAAAAACCTAATTTGTTTTAGGTCACAAATTAGTTTTGCTTTTTAGAATATCATATGCCTTTAATTTCATGTAATGTAGTGATTCTCCATAATTCAGATGAATGTTCCTTAGTATGTGAAGGATTTTCTTTTGGCAACTGTATTCTTTGTTGTTGGACAGCATAGTCCTACATTTTGGTCACAACATTTCCTGGTGAATGAAACCTTGGGTTTCTTTCTGTTTTATAAATTTTAGTCCTCTGCTCTGGGCAGTTTCTCAGACTGATATCTTGAAGTTTGGTCTTTACATTTTTCATATCACTAAGTTCCTTTGTCAAACTTATGAGTACATGTTCTCTCTTCCAAGGTCCTGGAGACCTCTGGACTATTATATTATCTTGCTCTTTGTCCACACCCTGGAATTCTGTCTATCTGTGCCTGTGGCAGAGCTTGCCTCTTCAGGGAGCCCCTCTAACTAGGCAGGCTCCACCCAAGAGATGGTCCCCATCCCCAGGGATGTAACAGAGGACAGGAAATTCTAAAGACACAAAAGAAACAAGTGGCATTTGTCTCAAGAGATTAATGTGAATGCACAGGAAGACTCCCTATACCACTGAGAAGGAGCAGAAAGGCCAGGACCAGTGACTTACAGGGAGTCCATAACCAAAAGCAAGCTAAGACAGTGAAAGCCTCAGGCTGCTGGCTGGGAGGGGGGGGAAACCCAAGGCCCCGAGGCTTGGGCCTTGCACTTGTGCCCACTGAACTGAGCAAGGAGGCTGCAAACCAGAGGCCAGGGAGTTTGCCTTTGGTTTGTGGCAGATAGGCCGAGACTACTTTGAGGACAAGTCAGGATAGACTAATCTTGTTTCCTTTTTTCAACAAAGTACTAAGCTGACAGATGAAGGTTATAAATATAATTAACTTAGGCTTTAGGAGAGCAATTAATGAACTAACAGACTCTTTTTGTGGAAAGGATGGAGAGAGGTGGCTCACATGTAAATACAATGAGATGGATTCAGAACTGGCCAAGTGGATGTAGCCTTTCACGATTCAATATAATGTGCTGCTGATCTCCAGGTTGGTGCCTTAGGAATCCATTCTTGGATCTGTGCTGTTTAATTCACATTTTTATCAATGACTTTGATAAAGTCATTGAGAAATGACTTTGCAGATGATAAAATTGACAAGAATCGCTAACCCACAGAATGACAGAGTTGAGATCTAAAAGTTCTTGACTAACAAGAACAGTGGGTTAAGTCTAAGAAGATGGAGGAGGACTGATTAGACAGTAGTTCATCTGAAAATGATCTGGAGGTTTTAGTGGCCTACAAGCTCACTGAAGTCATAGTGTAATATGGCCTCCAGAAAAGCAAATGGGATCTTGAGCCGTATGCAGAATCCCAAGATGATCCAAATCCTCAATGGCGCCTCTTCCACTGTGTCAGTACCTTTCTTATCCAGCTCAAACATTTTCTTTTGACCAGACTTGTTACAGCTTCAGCCTTTAGGATGGCCCATCCAACCTCTTCCCTTCCTCATCATTCTCTTAGATGTCCCTGACCTTCGGTTCCCACTGACCATCAATTAGAGTCACCCAATTGAGGCCCTATCATACTGCTCTTCTCTAAACCATTCCCTCATATAAAGAGCTAGAAGTCCACTTCTGCTCCTCCCTAATTATATGGCACTGAACAAGTCTTGGTTTCCTCATCTGTATCAGGAATAATACCACCTGCCCACCCTAATTCCCAGGGAGGGCGAGTTCTACTCCTAATAACTCTAAAAACAGGGAATGAATCAGTCTGTTAGGCTGAGGTCAGTCACTGCTTCCATTTCTAACACATTCTAGAATTTGGCCAAGGATCGGAGGAAGTTCATTGGTCTGTGGTTTAATGACTTCACTCCATTGCCCTTTCTTTTTTTACCATCAGGGATGTGCCTTCTCCAATCCTAGGAGATTGAATGGCTTAGCAACCACAACAGCCAGCCCTTTCCATAGCCCCTGAATATGGTTCATTTGGGCCTGGTCATTTGAGTTCAAAGTACAGCCAAGAAGTCTCTTGATAATTAAAATATGGAGAAGGTAGAAGTATCCTTTTGTTCTGTACTTCTTCTCTCCCTCTGGCTTTATCTGCACCTATCCCAACAGCTGCTCAAGAGCAATTTAAAAAGGAAAATGAGAAAAGGAAGGGCCCCCCCGCCTGAGTCTGGGCAGGCAGTTTTCACGTTGCACGTTCTGCGCCCCAGCGCTGGCTGGTCACAGAGCGGGCACAGAGACGATGCTGCTCCCTGAGTCTGGCATCAGACACAGCAGCCCTGGCTCTTCTCACAGGGCATCTCTGCTAAAGCCTTCCATCTCTTTGTTCCCAAATGAACTGTCTGTAAAGGAATGGACAAGAGCTGACTCACTCTTTCCTACCCTACAGCCACGACCTTTCAGCACCTCTCCCGGACTCCGGTCACATGAGGAAAGGGTAGGAAGTAAGCCTGGAAAGGGAGCCAAGATCCAGATGGTAAAGGGCTGTCGGCGACAACCCGAAGCCATGGGGATAGCTGAAGGCCGGCGAGCTACGGACAGAGCTGGGCTCTGGAAGACCAACTTGGCGGCTGCCATGTGGAGAATAACCGGAGAGAGAAGGAAAACGTTAATGGCCGCTGGGAGGATCTGGGTGAGAGGGTACAAAGACTGGCCCTAAGACCGATCCTGGGGTAGTGCATAAAGCAGATGCAAGAGAAGGGGCACAAAGAGACTCACCAATTAGCTGAATGACCCAAGCATTTATTAAACCCTTAATGTATGCCATGTGCTGGGGCACAGGCAGCAGCTGTCCCTCCTCTCTGAAGGAGACAACGATACCTATTGGTATTGACTACAGCAAGACTTAGACGTGGGAGGGCTTGGGGACGGTGGAGAAGCACCTCAACAGAAACAAGGAGCCCGAGGCGAGGCGTCAGTGAGGGCAGACAATGAGGTCTGCCTTGGATCAGCTGTATTTGCTGTCCCTCTCCTGGGCCGACAGCCAGCAGACGGATGGTAGACAGCCCGGACCTCGAGGATGAAGGGGAGGCTCTGGGGCGTCTGCACGGAGCTGCTCCTGGGGCTCATGGGAGTCGACGCCCTATCAGCCTGTCAGCGAGGGGGAACTCGTGCAGCCGAACCCCAGGCCTGCGTGGAAACGGCGGCAGCCAAATCTGGGACGGCGAGGGAGCTTGCTCCTGCTCTCCTTTTACAGCGAGCATCAGCATTCACCGCTTGCTTCACAGACAAAAGTGGTCTTTGTATTCTCACTACGCTGGACAAAGGGGCTCCCCCATTTCGGACTGGGCCCATCGGCTCAGGCGAGGCCCCGACTCTTGGCTCGTCTGCCTCTACACGATCAAGTCAGAGGGATTTCCGAGAGTTATTAGCGACTGCAGCAACACTTTCTCCAAAGCAGCGACAAAACCACACACCTGAGATCTGGCCAGGACGTTCCCATGCTAGAATCTTCACACGCGGGGGCAGGCCTAGAAAAACTGCAGGTTTTCCCAGGGAAGGAACAATACAATAAGCATCATTATTCGGACTTTGGGCTTCCTGAATCTAAAACTTTGGGGGAGAGGGAGAGGAAGGAGGCCGTGCCTTTTAATTTTGCTCTGACTTTATTAGGCACCTACTTGGCAACTCAAAGCTTTAATTAACCTCTTTCTGACAAGCAGAAAGGGGAACCTATGACGGAGTTCATCTGTGAGGGGGTGCCCTGGACCCAGGCTCTGTGGCCCAGCTGGCGGGCATCCTGCAGGAACAGAGGTCATTGGAGAAGCTAGCCTACTGCCTGCAGCCTGCTCCCGGGCAGCCTCGGGTCTCTCTAGCCCAAGGTCATCATCACTGCTGTGGGCAAGACCATTTCTGAATGGAGAAGGTGCAGCGGGCAATGGGGGCCACGGACACGGGACAGAGCAGGGCCACTTCCAGGTAGATTCAGATGAGCCTCAGGCTCAGCAAATGCAGGGTGGGTTTATCTCCAGAGATGTGGCCACATGATTACGGTGTCTCAGAGTTACAAGGCCAGTTCTTTACATCTTCTTCTTTTTAATTTTGCTGCCCCTCCAAAAGGAAATGCCCAAACATGAGGCCTATTCATAATGAGCCCAGTAGGATTCATCATAAAGCAAACCCGGTTTCTGGCTTTAAAACACAGATCTGGCACCAGACACCAGTTTTCTAATAACCCAGAATACCTTGAAGTCACTGAAGGAAACAACAATCAGAATTCAAAACCGTAAGCTGCTGAATCTACTTTTTAATTGACTCAGAAATTGTAATTTAGGCAATAGCGCAGCCTCATGGCAGGTAGAGCCCAACGAGCAAAGCCTCTGGCCTGTGGGCACGATGGGGACACCCCAGCTCCTCAGGAAACCCTGAGCCCCACAGGATCACAGACTAGAGACTCCTCTTACAGGTGGGGAAACTGAGGCCTGGGGGAGGACTTTTCTCGGGGGTGTCAGGTAGTAGTAGCTGTGTAAGCTCAGTTCTTTCCAAGGTGCTGCACTCGCCAGCCTCCGGATTCAGACCCAAAGTCTCCGACTCCAAACCCACATCTCTGAACAAACATTTTGTGATCCGATAGAGAACCGAGACCAGAGGCTGCTCGGGCATTCCATTCCACGCCATTACTTGTGCATGAGGGGCCCAGGGCCAGGGAGCTGACATTCCGCTGGGAGCGAGCACGGGCCGGGCCACGGCGCTCAGACCGCAGATCTGGAGAACGGAGAGCCCGGCCCCTTGTTTTGCTGGGCACAAAACAGGCCGGGGACCACGGGGCAGAGCCGAGTTCCTCCAGTCTTTCCACTGTGCCACAAGCAAACGGAAGAGAGATATGGCAGGCTGTGCCCCCAAAGGCAGAGTTCTAAGGAAAAATAAAGCAAAGCCTGATGGAGAGACCGCCAGCTCTTCTCTGAATAAATAAATATTCTTTAAGTAATCAAAAGTAAGTTTGGGGTTCTTATCCACCAGATTGAAAAGTAGGAGAGGCTAGTCCTGTCTCCCGGGGAATCATTTCAATGCTTGAAAACTCTTTTCAACTCCCTGAGGCCCGGAGAGAGGAACGCCAGTGACCTCAGACCATCCAGGTGCCCTCTTGAGGCAGATGGGGACAGGGTCTCTGCCGGGTTCCCACACTAATGAGGCTAGGCTCCCCAGGAGGCCTGGCCCAGCATCGAGAGCCACAGACCAGCCCAACAGGCTCAGAAATGGCTGAGCAGGAAAGGACAGTAAAGCAGGAGCGCTGCATGAACAACTAATGTGCTCTCCTGGCTCTGCTCCCAGCTCCAGGCATTTGCACCAGCTGGGCCTCCTGCTTGGAATACCCTCCCACCCCACTGTCTCCTCTTAACTCCCCTGGCTCCCTTGGAGTCTCAGCTAAAGCCTTATTTTCTGCGAGAAGCCTCCCTGAGGCCTTCCCTGTCTGCAGGAGCCCTTTGGGATTGGCTGAGAGCACTTCTCCTTGTGCAGTACTGGGAGATCCAGATCATCAGAGGAGCTGGGAGCATGGGGAAAGGGGCCCAAAGAGCCCAGCACAAGAAGCCTGCCTGTGCAGTGACAAGCGGCCTGCTCACCGAGCGACTCGGCCTGAGCTGGCCTTCCCCAACATGGCTCTCACTCAGCTCCAGAAGGCATCAAACAAAGCTAATTCCTGTGCCCGGGACAGCCTCTCCAACACCAAAGCCGGGCTTCAGGGGCACCCTGGCACTCACAGGCTTGTCTTTCTGTCTTCCTCAGCCCCTTTCATCAATACTTGTGGGGCAAGAGCGCAAGGCTCTGCCCCCAACCTGACTGCTAGACCTTCCCCAGCTTATCAGAACACACTCTACTCATCCAACCAATGCCTGAGCAGGGCAGAGGGCAACAAGAAGATCAGCGCTTCCCTCGCTGTGGCCCTGAGGACAAACTGGGCCCAGAGAAGGGCCTGGCTTCTGCAATGTTTAAAAACTGGGGGGAGTCAGTGAGTGTTTGCAGACAGTAAAAAAGCAAGAAAGAAAGGAAGCAAGGAAGAAGGAAGGAAGGAAAGGAGAGCTAGAAGGAAGAAAGCAAGAAGAAAGGAAGAAAGGAAGGAAGCAAGAAGGAAGAAAGACAGGAAGGAAGGAGGGAAGGAAGAAAGGAGAGAAGCAAAGAAGGAAAAAAGGAAAAAGAGAAAGAAACAGGGCATAATCTGAGGTCAGCTGAAGCAGGGAGGGGCTCAAGGGCCAAGGAGAGAGGGCTGCTGGTGAACAGGAGTAGGAGGCCCTTGTTCTCAGAGACTCGAGCAGAGGGGCAGCAGCCGGGGATGGGGAAGGGCTCAGAGCTCAGGGAAGCCTTTCTCTCTTAGTTGGAGGGGAGGCTCTGCTCCCTGGGAAGAGGAAGACTGAAGGGGTCCAGAGAAGAGTTTCTAGGGATCTCTCTGCAGAGTGTGGGGCAGAGAGGCCCAGCATGTCCAGTGGGCCGAGTGCCCACAGCTGGGCCTTTCCCCAGGGACGGAGGTAGAATGGCCCGAGCATGGGGAAGCCAGGAAGCTGAGGGTGGAGGCGGTGCCTGAGAGGCCGGGCAGGCTGCTGCAGGGTGCAGTGCCCTAGAGGAAGGGATGCAGCAGCCGGCTGACAGTCATGGTTGGGCATGTCACAGAGGGGACTCGAGCTCGGCAGGACCACTGAGGAATGTCCCTTGCAGCTCGCAGCCTCCAGAGCCCCCGAGCTGGAGACGGGCCCGTCATCAAGGGGAGTGAGCCTTCCTGCATCGAGGGTGGCAGAGAGACAGGTGGGCAGTGTGCCCGCCCCTGAAGGCCCTGCTGGGCTCAGGGAAGGAGCGAGGGGCTGGGGAAGGGAGGGTGCCACTAAGTTATCAAAGGGAGTCGGTTATCAGTGGGGGGAGGTGCTACTCAGAGGATACAATGGAGAGAAGACAGAAGGGAATTCTTGCCTCGTCACAGCGGTGCTGAATCATGGGTATGACAGGCCAGAGCCTGCCTGCCTCAGGCTGGGAAAGGCCTGCCAGGCCTGGCCTTGACCCCTCCGGGTTCCATGCTGACTGGCAGCTTGGCACAATGCTCAGGGAGCTGGGCGCGGGCTCCGGAAGGCCTGAGATTACGCCTGGCTTCTCCTGCTGGACATAACTGTGGGCAAGACAGTTTCCCTCAAGGGGCCCGATTCCTCACTCACCAAATGGGGGAAACAGGTCCTGTCAAGCCCACTCACCAAGCTGCTCAGAACATCAAAGGAGAATAAGCCCTGGAGCCCCCTCAAATGTGGCTATTGTCACTGACAACAGCCCCTGCACAGACGTCGGGACCGGGCGCCAGTTTCTGTGGACGGTCACTCTAATCTGAGTGGATTGGGGGCACCTGGGGCAGCGAATAAGTGATTGTAAGGAGGAAGCCGACATGGCTTGCTCGGGCCGGCAGGTAGTCCGGGACCACAGGGCATGTGCTCTCAGATACAGTCACCAGAGCTCTAGGTTTGCAGCTCTAGGATGTCTAGTGGGGTCTCCATGAGCGGGAATATGAAATCTCCAGAAGGGGCCATTATTAGAGCACTGGAAATTTCCAATGGGCTGGAACCAAATGATCAGATTTTTATAGAATTTTAACTTTAAATAGTGCAAATCTGAATAAATGCGGGCCATTTCAAGGCGGTCCTTATTTGCATTAATCTGGACCTAGCTTTATACAAACAGCTATGGTTTTTTTTTTTTTTTTTTTTTTGCTGAGGCAATGGGGGTTAAAAGTGACTTGCCCAGGGTCACACAGCTAGATTTGAACTCAGGTCCTCCTGACTTCAGGGCTGGTGCTCTATCCACTGCACCACCTAGCTGCCCCAAACAGCTATGTTTTATAAACATAAATAAGCACCAATAAAACATAATTTAAAAAACAACCGCCGAGGCTTTTGTCTTAGCCATGCAAAACTTGTACGTTTTGTTCCAGGATGGTGGAAGACAAGGCTCTCCATTTCCAAGTTCCTTGTAGTAAGGCCCTGGCCCTCTGGCTCCCCAAAGCTGATAGTGGAGCCCCTACTGGTGGCAGCTGCGTTTGGCCTTGTGGCCAGATTCTCCTGAGAATTCCTGGGTATTTGAGGGGCTCCTTGGCCCTGACTCGGCTTCCCAGCAGCCCTCTGGCTTGGGCCTCCTGGCACAAGTGCTGACCTGCTGTTAGTACCAGCCCAGATTCCAGGGACATGGGTTGGGAGTGCCTTAGGATCTGGCACAGCAGAGAGCCACATGAGCTGTGAGCAGAAAAAAATGGTGGAGGGTATACTGGCCTGTGCCAGAAAATCCTGGACGACTGTGGGACCGCCCCCTTCCCCTTCACCAAAATGTGCTCTCTATAAAACAAGTCTGGAAAAGAGCACTTCGGGCCAAGAATAAGTGGGGTAATGGAAGAAGAAAGGTGAGGTGGACAGGCCTTGAGCCAAATCACAGGCAGGCGACATGTGATTAAAGGCAAGCAGAGGTAAGGACAGAATTCTGAGGAAATGACAGCTTAAAGTCAGGGGTTGGGAAGGATCCTTCGGAGAGAAGCCCTTGCAGGCTGATCGGGGGAGAGGGAGGTGTGGGTGGCAGGCGTTCAGGGGAGAGGCTCGGGGCTCCGAGGAAGTGAGGAGCTGCGAGTGATCGGGCTGGAACAGCTGCAGAGGAACTGGTCCAAGTGCAGAAAAAGAACCAAAGAGGAAAAACAGAGAGGTGGAGACGCCCAATGGGGAGAGGGAAGGCGGGCACAAAGGGAGAGCCAGGAGGGCCTGGGCCCCAGCTGGGCCAGACCAAACTCGGCGATCTCCACCTACGGCTGCCTGCCCCTTGCTTGCTCTAGCACAAACCCATCATTCCCGCTGCTGGCAGGGGGGTGAGGGGAAAAAGGAGGTGCCCAGCCTCTATCCCTAGGGGGGTGAGGGGAAAAAGGGGGTGCCCAGCCTCTATCCCTAGAAGACTGAGCCATTCCTCCCTCAGCCTTAGGAAAAGGCGCATAGACAAAGACCCTGGCTCCCAAGCCAGATGGAGCAGAGGCAGTGAGCAGTGGACAGGTGCCTGTCCCTTCAAGGCCTCCAGCTCCAGTCCGGAGTATAGACTGCAGGTCGTGGCTGGAGAATCAACATTTTAAAGGCAGAGAGGACCTTGGAGGCCAGCCCGTCCAACCCCGGTCCTCTGACTTTGCAGCCTGCAGAGCATCCAGTCTGTCCCAGGAGGTTCCCACACCCGTGGGAGTCTTACTTTCACTTTGCTGCTGACTTGGTTTCCTCCTCTCTGTTCACATGGCCGCCTTCCTCAAAAGGTCAGCGGTCACTTCCTGACCGTGTAGTCCGAGCCCTTCGTTTGGTAGATGTGGAAAAGAAGGCCCAGAGAAGCGGGCAGTCCCTGAGGACTGCCCCTCTGGCTGGTGAGGGAGCCCCAACCTGGCTGCCATTCCTCCTTAGGTTCAAGCTACATCCAATTAGAGGCCGGCTTGCTCGGCAGGGGGTCCAGTGATGGTGAATGTGGGTCCCCTCCCCCCCCAGTCGAGGCTGGCGCAGACCAGTCAGCTCACTTCCATTTCTGATAACAAATTGAAGAGGAGAGAGATTCTGGAGGGCTTGTCTCCCTAGACTTTGGGAATCATTTTTATGGCCAATACCAAGAGATGTGCATTAAACAAGACTGCAGTTAAGTAAATTGCAATGGGTTCAACATCAGACCCAAAGAGTAATCGATCATTAATGGTCCGGTGTCATTGTGACCGAAGGTCTACTGTGGAGTAGCCCAGGGATCTGTGCTTGGCCCCCGACGGTTTATTAACAGCAGAGAGTGGGAAATGCTTTCTAACACTCAGAGCTACAGACAGAGACAGATCAAATGAACTCCTCGGGAGGGTAGCAGGGCTGGGGTTAAGGGCAGTCACACTGAGGCAAGGCTGACCTCGGAAGTCCTGCCCACTCAGGGATTCTGGGAAACTAGTCTCTCACTCAATCCTGGTTCTTTCTGAATCGAAGCTTCATTGAAACACCAGGAAAAGGCACCGGGGAAACCTCCAAACTAAGTTGAAGGCCTGCAGGGTCCCACTGTCCTAGAGACGCCTGGAGCCCCCAGAACTGCCCCCGTGCAAAGGGTTTCACGTAGGCCCTCATGCTGCAGACCTAGACCTGGAGAGACTTCAGTGACCATTGAGAGCAGCCCCTTTGGGTTACCAATGTGGAAACCGAGTCTGGGGCAGGGATGTAACTGGCACAACTAGGGTGACCCAGGGAAGGAAGTGGGACTTTCCCGTGGGCTTTCTGCCATGTAGTCGGTGCCCCTTACTTTCCTGTCTGTATCTGGCCCTCAGAGCAATCCTGTGAGGCCGGACTACAGAGCTAAGGCACCTGATGGCAGGTGAGCAGTCCCATCCAAGGAGATGCCCAGTGCCCAGGCTTCTCCAAAGGCTCTGCTCTGCCACACAAGGGGGCACCCTGGCTGTACCCCACTCATGCTCTGAATCAGTCAACTACCCAGTTAACCCACAAGTGTCCTATTGAGGTGCAGGGCTAAGCAGAAATGGGCCTTGTCCTCCATCAGCTTACCTGAGAGACAGGACACCCCCAGGAGATGGGGGCAGCCCCCAGGCAATTAGAAAGGGCCTGCTGTGGAGACAGAGCGGAGGAGGGAGGAGATCCCAGGCTTCGAGTGCAGCCAGAACACGGGCAGGGTGGCAAGACCAAGGAGCCCATGCGACAAATAAAGGAAGGCCGAGTTGGCTGGGCTGGAGTATGGGCAGGGAGTGACCAAAGTGAACCAGGCTGGTAAGGAGGGCTGCGGGGGGCTCTGGAGGCCACACAGGACTCCCCCCCCCTCCTGCCCCTGCTCCTGCCCCACCAGGGGAAGAGATGAAAGGGGGACTTACTGGTGACAACTGGGCCTGCTGACTCTGACCCAAGCTGAGGAGGCCTGGGAGCTCCCTCAGCCTCAGATCTCTCCAGTGGAAAAGAAAGGCATGGCCCCATTTTCTCTATGAAGGGGCAGAATTTGGAATGACAAGCCCAGCCTCTTCTCTCCTCTGTATTACCCTTTGCTTAGAACAAATGTCCTCCACAGGAACTAAGGAAAGTATATCCCCATTTAAGGGGAACCAAGGCCCACAGAGCAATCCTAGGCTCCCAAAGCTGGAAGAGCCAGAGAAAGGCAGGAACTGAGCCCAGGCCAATCCCAAGAGCTTTAAGGACCTTCCCTTTCACCATCTCCTATACCCCCACCAAGGGGACTCTGGCTGAACAGCCCCAGGAAGGCCATTCAGTCTGGCCCTCTCCAGAACTCCAGGAGTGAGCCAATCACCTCCCTTGCCTCTGATCTCGGCCTTTGGGCACTGCTGCTGGGGCTGCCTCTGCCCAGTCCCCTCAAACACTCCTCCCCCAGCCAGGAGCTTGAGGCCCTTCCCCATTCTGGCTGCCCTCTGGCCAATGACGTCCTCTCTAAGCCGTGGCCCAGAACTGACCCCAGGCCTCCAGGGAGTCCTGCTGAGGGCAGAGGGCAGCCCAAGGTCCCCTGCCCTTTGGGACATCTGGCTGCACTTTGGCCTCCTGGGGCTGACTGTACACCATGATGCCCAATCTCTCTCCTTTATTTTAAGACAAGTCTCCATCAAGTGCACCTCCCCAACCAGAACTCATTGAATTGATCGCCCGGCGTAGGCCGAGCTTTTCCTCAGTGCCTTCCAGCCCCAGGAGAGCAGCCTGCTGTCATTTCATTCCAAAGGAGTGGGAGGGACTCGGCTTCCCAGAGAGCAGCCCAGTCACAGTCTCCTCATCCCCCTTTTGGGAGGGCTCCTTAAGTGGCAGATGAAGTGAATGCAACATTTTAGGAAATCCACTGACCCAGAAGGGCAGCATGTGGCGAAGAACCATGGTTCCTTCTTGTGGAAAAGATGGAGAGATGTGCATATGTAGTTAGGGAGAGTTCCTAAAGAACAAACCCTTTTTTTTAAGGGTTTGTTAACAGCTTGGCAGCCAGGTCTCGGGTGCCCAGGGCTTGGCCCTGTGCTGCTCAGCATTTTCGTCCATGCCTTGGATAAAGATCCCTGCCCTTCACTTCTAGCTGTTCAGTCCCTTGGCCAATGTGCTCAGGTCAGTGTTGGAGTAGAAAGACAAGGCACGCTAATACATTGTTGGTGGAGTTAGCTCCACCAATCTGAAAAACAAATTGGGATCATGTGAAGAAAGGGACTAAAACACTGTTCATCCCCTGTGACCCAGAGAGTCCACTGGGGCTGGGCAAATGCCCCAAAGAGGTCAATAACCAAAGAGACCCCACGGGCACACGCCAAGGTATTTTAGCCACTTTTTGTAGTAGCAAAGAACTAGATGCCCAACGACTGGGAAACAGCTAAACAAGCTGGGAATCTAAAGGAAATAAAAACATGGTGGCCACAGAGAATTCTGGGAAGACTGACGGGAGCTGGTGGAAAGGAAAGTGAGCAGGGCCTGGGCAACATATCCAAAGACAACATCGGGGCCAGTGGAAAGCAGAGCACCCGAAGCTGGGCCACCCCGGGACGCCAGCAGGCACCTCCTCCCATTCCTCTGCTGAAGTGGGGGATTACGGGTGTGGAAGACTGCCTACAGTGCTAGACATTTGTGATGTCTGTTAGTTCTGATGGACCAATTTCCCTTCTCTAGTCCACAAAGAGAGCAGGAAAGTAAAGAAGTGCTTTGTTAACATTTCCTAGGACCAGAGCCACAGCATCTCCTTCCCCCGTAGCCTTAATTAGCCCTCTTAACCCCCTGGCTGCAGGCAGTCCATTCAGGAAAGCCTGAAGAGCTTTCCTCTCACAAAGATTTTAAATACAGAACATGAAATGTAAGGGATCACATGGGAAAGCCTCTATAGAACAGTTATCAGAACAGTTTTCAAGACCTTCATCAACCCTTGATGGAGAATCAGGAGCTACTTTCATGTCAGTAAGAAAGACGCCGTTCCTCAGTCACCAGAAAATGCAGACAGAATTCCCCGGGAGAGACGGGAGCGTCCTGCCCATTCTCCTCTCTGGAAGTGGGCACAGATTCCTCTGGCCCCCTTCCCTGGTTCCCACTGACCTTGCCGGACTGACTGCCCTTAACTCTGGGTCCGGCCTCCCCTCCCCCATTCCCCTGACCTTGCCAGACTGACCATCCCTAACTTGACTCCGACCCCCCCCCAATCCTGCCCCCCTAACTCCAGTGCCACTGACCGGCCTGACCTGCTCTTCCTCACCTGCCCCATTCCACCTCCACCTCTGCATGGGCTACCTCTCACACCTGGAATGTTGGCGCTCTCTCAGACTCCCCAGCATCCTTCAAAGCTCAGGCCAGATAGCATCTCCCGTGTCTCCAGGAACCCTGCACTCCCCCTACCCCAACCTGCTAGGGATTTCCTAAACCCCCTACACCTTTCACACACACACACACACACACACACACACACACACACACACACCACACATGTGCGCACACACACAGACATACAGAGCACACACATGCACACACACACACATACACACACTTTACACAAGCACATCCGATGTATCCGTACCCGTGCACAGTGTCCAAGGCACCACAAGGCACACTCACGTGGGCACAGACACACATCCACACTCATACCCCCTTATTTTCTCCTTACAAACATCAGTTCCCTCTCCCAGGACGCAGGGGCAGGGGCTATTGGGTGCCCAGCACCGAGGACAGAGCAGTTGAACTTGTAACTCAGCTGTCCTGTGGCCCAGCCCCAGCCCTCCCCTTCTCTGGCGATTATTCCAATCTTAGTGTTCTTTTCAATGAAAAGAGGCAGGGAGTGATCAGCATCCAGATCAAAAGCGTGAAGAACAGAGACGTTTTCCTGTGTTTGACGTCATTCTCCTTCCAGAGAAATAGCAGGCCCTCACTGAAAATTAGGATCTTCCAAAAGGAAAAAAACTTCTCTGATAAAAACACTTCCCAACGGCAGATAACAAGGGCAGCGGAGGACCTGGGAAGCATCTCCTTCCTGCCCTCGGCCTCAGGAAAAGAGCTTCTGGGGCTGCGGCAGAGCCGACAGGGACAGGCCCCACAGAGCTCCAGAGGAGGAACCCAGTGTCAGGGACTTAATGCCCAACAAGCCTTTCCTGGGAGAGTCTTGCTCCTTCCATTTGTCCCAACAGTCCTAATTTCTTCAATTTCACCTTATAAAAAGTGTGGCTATAAATTCACCAAAGCCACCAAAAACTTTCTTTGCAGAAGATCACCTGAGTTCACTTCGTGTCACAGA
Organism: Myrmecobius fasciatus; assembly: GCA_023553655.1. Taxonomy (NCBI): domain Eukaryota; kingdom Metazoa; phylum Chordata; class Mammalia; order Dasyuromorphia; family Myrmecobiidae; genus Myrmecobius; species Myrmecobius fasciatus. The sequence continues at coordinate 15,106 of JAJPUD010012995.1, forward strand.
TTTTGGAAGGGGATTTTCCCTTCCCTCAGAAAAGAGGTCTATCAGCAACAAGGAGACTTTTTCATCAAGTCTTCTGACTGGCTTTCCCTGCTCCACCCTGACCTTTTCTCCAAAGGTTCCCCTCTGGAGTCTGACCTCTTTCTAAAGAGCCTCCTCCTTTTCCTTTAGGTGTCCCCTGCTCTTCCCTCCTCCACCTGCAAGGAAAAAGGGAGGCTGCCATAGGGCTCAAGGGTTCCCGGACCCTAAGAAGCACCCCTTCCTCCCAGCCAGGCGTCTCCCAGTAACAAACCAGACAAACTCTGACCTGAAGCCAATCAGGGCACCCCAACATACTAGGAGAAATCTTTACTTGCACCACAACAAAGATCCCAGTGGCCCTCTCTGAGCAGTGACCCAGATTTTGGAAATTCGGTGGCTGGAAGAAAGAAAGACAGCTAGGAACACCTACGCTGCTCTTCTCCAGTTTTCAGAGAGCCTATTTTACCCAAGTGTGGGATGCCACGGCTTTTTTAGAAATTTTAGCATAAAGAACCAGAAACCCTTTTTTCTATGTGAAGTACCTACTGAGAAGCTGATCTCTTAGCTGCCAAGTCGGAGGCCTTTTCTCTGTCGTCATTGTCCTTGACCTCTCTGCGGCCTCTGACACTGCTGGTCTCTCTCTCCTCCCTGACACTCTCTCCCTTCTAGGCTTTCAGGACTTTCCTCTCTGGGTTCTTCCCCTATCTCTCTGACCATCCTTCTCTGCCCCCTTTGCTAGATCCTCTTCCAGATCACGCCCTCTTAACCTTGGGGGTTCCCCAGGGCTGTCCCAGGCTCCCTTCTCTCTATACTGTGTCCCTTGGTGACTCCCACAGATTGCACCATCCCTTTGCTATCAGAACTACCCATCCTGCCTCAGCTTCTCTGCTGAACTCTGGCCTTGCATCTCCAGCTCCTCCTGACCAGTGGAAATGGATGGAGCTGCCCTTGCCTCAAACCTCCCTTTCTTCCTAACTTCCCGATTAGTCTTGAGAGTACCCCATTCTCCCGATCAGCCAGACCCAAGGGCAGGGGTCAGTCCCAGCTCTGCCAATCGATTGGGTTTTACCTTCAGAACATCTTTCTCACACACTCCCTTCTCTCCGCTGGGCTGTCCTTCTATCTGGGGCAGACCCTCCTCACCTCAGGCCCGGACTGTTCTAATAGCTGCTGGGGAGGGGTCTGCCTGCCTCAGTCCCCCTCCCCCCGACTCCAGTCCACCCTCCTCTCATCTATCAAAGGGATCTTCCTAAAGCACAGTTCTGATGCCTCTACTTAAGAAGCTCCAGTGGCTCCCTATTGCTTCCGGATTAAACAGTGTGGGGTGAAGTGCCCCTTCGGTAGGAAGGCAGTGCCCACACCTCTTAGTGCAGTTGTTCTCTTTTATTTCCCATTATCCTCACATCTCACACAGCACATAATCACCCTCCATATTTGTTTGTCTTTTGCCATTCTTTGAATCCCCAGCCCTTCACACATTGCCTGTCACACAGTAGGAGCTTAATAAATGCTTACTCACTGACTGAATGAACCCCCCAAAAGACAGGGAGCTCCTGGAGAAGCTCCCTGCTATGATAAGCAATCATCCTCATCTCCTTCAGGGACCAGAGGACCTCTAATGAGGCTTGAAAGGCCCAGCTTGGTAACGCTGAACCCCTCTTGGTGGTGCCGGGCTGGGCTGGCTTGCCCATGAGGAGCATGTAGCTCGGGCAGGCTGAGGGGGCACAGCTGAGTCAGCTAGCAGGACCTGGTAGGCCCGATGCTGCCCATGTCCACTCACAGAAGGGCACCAACAGACCAGACTTCCTCAGCCCAATTCCTCACCCACTGGCTTCCCGTGAACCTGGAAAGGAGCTATGGGAGTCTCCTGCAGCTCACAGGCAGCCGACCTCCCTGGGTGTGCTCAGGACCTCAGAGTCCAACGAGTTCCCAAAGCTCCCTGAAGGAGCCACCATACTCTCCTCAAAGTCACATTTGGCCGTATCTACACTGCCGTCTCTGACTCAACTCCACACTGTCGCAAGCCTGGGAATTTCGCCAATATCTACATATTTGAGATTCAAATGTATATTTTCCATGACCTACTTGCTCTGAGAACAAATTCTCTCTTTAGCCCAGCAAAGATCATGGCTATTGATAATAAAATGAAACCAATAGAAACTAAAAAATAAAGAAACATGAGCCACAACAAAGCTAATAGAGCACAGTCATGGATTCAGACCTAGGGGTGGGGAAGAAAGGAAAGAATACAGGTTATCTACTAATTTTGGGGAGGAAACTGAGACCTGGAGGGATTGGGGTCCCACATGTGGCAAGAGTAGAGTTTGGATCCCATCATAGCTCTGCCAAGGCCAAAGCTCCTCGCCATCACAGCCAGGTCCCCATTAGTGTGAACAACAAATCCCTGGAGAAGTCACATGTACTGCTCTAAGCTCTAATTATATAAAATCCGGTCTTGGGTTCCAGGCCAAGGGAGAAATGCAGAGATTTCGAATAATGTGGTTGCTTATTCACACTAACAGGACCTTCCTTGCCGGTCCTCTTAACAATCTGGAAAGACCAAGCCTAGAAGCCCCAGCAATAGTCCACCGGGAAGCCCAGCACCAGCCAAATGCTCCAAAGCCCTGGGAATTCTCCAGTAGGTGATATATGGCATGATGAGAAGTTATGGTCACAATCACCAAGGGGAATGGCAACCTATGTCAGTGGAAACATCTACATGGATGAAATCACAGATCCTTCAAGAAAGGATAGACAAGAGATGTAGGATACACGATTTAGCATAAAAGGTCACATCACCAACAATCTAGAGCAGCAGAAGAGTAATCACCTGTCACATCTAGGGGATGAGGCAAGAGTTCATGACAAAACAAGGGATGAAGATCACAAAAGGGAAAATGGACGCCTTTGATTACACAAAACTAAAAGGTTTTTGCACAAAAGCAATGTAGTTAACATTAGATTGGAAATAGTTAACTGGATTTAAAAAAAATCTTTGTGGTTTTCTGACAAAGATCTAATTTGCAAGATATATAAAGAACTGATTAAGTTTATAAAAATAAGAGCCATTCCCCATTTGATAAATGGTCTATGGGAATAAAGAGGAAGTTTCCAAAGAAAGAATGCCAAGCTTTCAAAAGATACAAGATAGTAATATAATATGATAGAAGGTACTAATAAATAATGATACAAGATACTAATAATTAAAGGAGTGCAAATTACAGCAAATCTGGTATTATCTCAGTACCCTTAAGGTTGGCAATGAGGTTAAAAGAAAAGGAAATGCTAGAGGGGCAATGAGAAAATAAGCACCCTAATGCATGGTTAGTGGAGTTATGATGTGATCTATTTCTTCTGCAAAGTCACAAAATTGTGCTCAGCCTTTGACCCAGAGATACTACTTCTAAGTCTATCCCCAACAGAAGCAAGGAGGAACATGTGCAAAAAGCATTCATGGCACTTGTAATGGTGAAGAACTGGGAACTAAGAGGATGTCCTAGAATCACAGAACGAGTGAACGAATTTATGGTATAAGAATGTAATGTAATGCTATTGTTGCATAAGAAATGACAAAGAGAATGGTTTCAGAGAAACCTGGGAATATCTATATGAACTGATGCTGATTAAAGTGAACAGAACAGAAAGAGAATTTATGCAATAACAACAACAATGTAAAGACAAACCATAAGGGAAGACTTTGGAAGTCTGATCAATGCAATGATCACAATGGGACAAATGATGAAGGGTGCTACCCACCTCTTGACAGCAAGGTGATGGATGTAGTGCAGAATAAGACAGGTACTTTTGGCTATGATCAACGTAGGCATAAGGCTCACTTGATTGTGAATTTGTCACAAGGATTTTTTTTCCTCCGCCCCCCCCCCAATTTTGAAAGGAAAAGAGAGAATAAAATAAATTCTTAAAAAAAAAAATAAAGCTTGGAGGCAAAGGGACCCAAATGTGCAAAAATGTTTGTAATGGCAAGATACTGGAAACTGAATGGATGCCCATCAGTTGGAGAATGGCTGAATAAATTATGGTATATGAATGTTATTGGAATATTATTGTTCTGTAAGAAATGATCAATAAGATGATTTCAGAGAGGCCTAGAGAGACTTGCATGAGCTGATGCTGAGTGAAATGAGCAGAACCAGATCATTATACATGGCAACAAGACTATATGATGATCAATTCTGATGGACATGGCTCTCTTCAACAATGATGTGATTCAGGCCAATTCCAATGATCTTGTGATGAAGAGAGCCATCTACACCCAGAGAGAGGACTGTGGGAACTGAGTGTGGTTCACAACATAGCATTTTCACTTTTTTTTTTGTTGTTTGTTTGCATTTCATTTTCTTATTCATTTTCTTTCCTTTTTGATTTGATTTTTTTTGTGCAGCAAGATAATTGTACAAATATGTTTACATATATTGGATTTAACATATATTTTAATATATATAACATATATTGGATTACTTGCCATCTAAGGGAGGGAGTGGGGGAAAATTTGGAACACAAGGTTTTGCAAGGGTCAATTATTCATGCATACATTTTGAAAATAAGAAGCTTTAATAATAATAATAATAAAGCTCAAAGCAGCAGCAAAGGAGGAGTTATGGAAGACCCATTGAAGACTCCAGAAAGGAAAAGAATCGGCAAAAGGAAAACAATTGGCAGTGCTCAGATCATTGAACTTGATGTCTATCTGACCTTCTATAAAAGCAGAATTCTGGATTTCCATTCTAGGAATAAAAAAAATGAATATTTAGAAAAGAACTGATGAAAGAGTGTGCAGTGGGGAGAGTTTTCATTCAACATGAGATGATGAGAACACCAAGGGAATTGACACAGAAATGAGTGTAAGCCATTCCTCAAAAGGGGGGAAAGAGGACAAGAACCGTTTTAAAAGGTAGGCAAAGTATCAACAAATATATGGAAAAGTTCTCAAAGTTAGTGAGAGGAAAAAACGCAAAGGAGAATGAAGATGAGGATCCCTTCAAAACCAAGAAAAAATGGATAAAGAAGAACAAAAAATGCTAGAGGGACTATGGGAAAACAGGCTCAACAACCCTGACTCTAACTGAAGCAATCTGAAATTCTGAATGTGAAGGCAATAAAGCTGATCATGTCCAAGAAGGTCTGACAGAAGGGCCACATCTTCAAGGGGGGTACACAGCAACACTTTCGGTAGCAGCAGAAAACCGGCCACAAAGGGATGCTCAATGATCAGCAAATGTTACTGTGCCAAAACAAGAGATGGAGAAGTCAAGGAAATTTGTATGAAGTGTGGAGAGACCACCTGTGAGTTTGGGGGAAACATCCCCAGATGAAAAGCAACCTTAGAGTCATGGGGCCATGTAAAGAGAGACAGACCATCAGTTGGTATTTTATTCAAATAGATGAACTTTTAATGAATCTCCCTAGAAGGAGGCCTCCACAATCTGGAGATTCCCTGTCCTTCTAGGACACTCTGATAAGACGAACGTTAAATGCATTATTCCATTGGAACAAATTTGATTTTTGCAATTTCTGAGACACCAAGGTTGTTAACAAATTCTAAGCCTAAAGTTTACATATTCTCTTCCAAATCACCTGACACCCTGTCCTATTATTCCACGTTTCCAACTTAGGAAAGTGGATGAGGATGGGGAAAAGGGTGGGGAAGGGGTCAGCTAGGTGTTATAGAGGATAGAGAATGGACCCTGAGTTCAAAAGCAGCTTCAGACACAAGCTGTGTGACCCTGAACAAGTCACTTAACCCAGATGAGAAAGAAAGGAAGAGAAACAAACACCCAGCAGTCCCACCAGACAGGCTCCTTCAGCCTGCCACATCAGTCCTAAGGCTATGCAAAGCTCTATAGTATCCCTCCTTTTGTTTGGGTGACCCAACTGCCAAACCCATCAACTGATGCTAATTAAGATTTTTATCTTCCAGCTGGCCCCAGGATGGACCCACCTCCTATAACATGCACAAAGGTGGGAGGAATTGTTCTCCAGGAGGATCCTGGGACCTCTGAGTCCAGGAATTCATCAAGAGAAGCAAGGCAGAGTAATGAAAGCCTAAGACTCTGATGACTACAATAGAAATAAAGATAAGACCAAGGGGCAGCTGAAGGGGGATTACATTGGGGGGGGGGGGGGGGGGTGGGGAGGGGGTGCTAAACTTGATTCTGGATGAAAACCAGCCTCCCCTCCTCTTGGTAGAGACCATCAGATTTAGGTGCTGTAAATTGGGGCTTTTTTGAACCCCTTTTCTTTATTATGAAGGAAAGTGAAGGAAGCCTATGATAGAAAGCAACTGGGTAACTTTTAAAAGGCATTATTAATCAAGCTTCTTTAAAAATGAAAAGCAGGACCCACCAAGAACCAGCCCAGAAATGTCAGACTAATTTATTTATTTATTTATTTTTAGTTAGGGTTTTTAACCTGGGGATCTCTGTAAATCTGGATGATACCTAGATTTTTAATAAAACACCTAAGAAGGTCCTTCTTGCCATGGTCAAGACCACATAAAGATGGGAGGGGCAATCCAATAAGGAAAATTCCAACAGCTTGGATTGAGGGACCCTGAGGCGGAGCAGCTTGGATCTCCTCTCTCCCCTCCCCCCAGTATGACCTCCCACTGCTCAAACCGGCCAAGTTTTTGCACATGGCTCCTTTTTGCCTCTTTGGACTCCTTCCTCCTTTTCCTTCTCTGCCTGTGGTAGTCCTCCCCATCCTTTGGGCCCTGGTACCATACTTTTCCATAATGTCCACCCTCTCAGATCATAGCACAAAGCCCCATTTCCTCTCTCTGGGCCCAAATCAGAAGTGGAAGGGCTTCAAAAGCCACCTGGTGCAATCTGGACTTGACCAAGTCTCAACTTAATGGCACCCAGACAAGTGCTCGTTCCAGCTTCCCTTTGGAAAGGCCTCCAAGTGAGCAGGAGTCCATTCCATCCATGAGGAGACCCCTCAATTTTAGCTAGCTATCAGTTTTCTGAGCATTAATACTCGATGTCAACCTGGGAAACATTGTCTAAGAATGCTCCAATCTAATACATATAAATCTAACAAGTCTGTATACAACAGCTGGCTTTTTAGGCCTGGTAGGGAGCAAAGAACAAATAAAAGCAATGTCTGCCCTCAAGAAGCTTACATTCTATTGGGAGGTTACAATATATACAAGGGTTTGTGTATATGTGTGTGTGTGAGAGAGACACACACACAGAAAGAGACAGAGAAACAGAGACAGAAAGAGAGGAGGGGGAGGGAGACAGAGAGACAGACACAGACAGAAAAGGGGGGAGACAGAGACAGAGGAAGAGAGAGGGAAAAAAACACGAAAGATGGGGGGGGACACAGAGATACTGAGAGAAAGAGAGAGGGAGATAGAGACAGACAGAAAGGAAGGGAAACAGAAATAGAGACAGAGAGGGAGAGAAGAGGAGAGGGGAGAAAGAGAATGGGAGAAAGGGAGAAAGGGAGGGAAGGAGAAAGAAGGAGGCAGGGAGGGAGAGGGAATGAGAGAGCAGCAATGAGAAAGTGAGGGAGAGAATCAGGAAAAGAATTGTCACAGAAATACTAGGCAGTGAGGATGAGGAGCTCATGCTCAGCTCTGTGCCATTTTATACTGTTAATCAATGACTAGGAGAAAAGCAGAGATATGGGGCTTTGAAGCAGGACAAAGCTAGAAGGGATAATTGATACAATAGATGGCAGTCAAAACAAAAAAATACTGACAAGCTTCGACATGGGAAGACTGTAATAAGGTGAAATTTAATAGGGATAAACTCTTATATTGGTGTTAAAATTTGAAATCACAGGTATAAGGTAGGGGAGATGTGACCTGATAGCAACTGTTGTCTGAAAAAGAAAGATCAGGGGGCTTTAAGTGACTGGCAGCCCAATGGGTTGGTAAGATATGCTACCCCAGAAAGTGAGTGTGCTCTTGAGATGCAGGGGCCCCCTCGGGACCTCTGTCAGCCACCTCTGAGTATATGGGGTTCAGTTGTGGGCATTTCCATTTAGAACAAGTTACAGAATGATCAGAAGGGGATGGCTAAGAGTTTATGCCAAAAAGAACATTCAGATTAAGGAGTCAGGAGTGAGGGGGATGACAAAATTTAGTCTGAAGATAAATTGGGGGAAGTGCTGGGAAGGAAGCCCTTCTCTGGGGTCAGTCTAACCCCCTAGAGCCGGCTTAAGTCAGATAAATTCCCTCTAAAGTCCAAGAGGCACAAGGAAAGTGTCTCTAAGGAGATCACAGACACCGGCACCATCCAGATCAGCAGGGCCTCCCAAAGACAGGACAGAGCCCCATTTAGAGCCAGGCCCCTGGGGGACATTTCTGGCTAGGCCACTTACTAGCCATCCTGTCTGGAAAACAACAGTGAGCATTTATATAGGGCTTCCAGGTGTGCAAAGCACTTTACACATCTTAATTTATTTGATGAAAATTAATGACAAGGTTTGCAGCATCCACCTGAGGGGCTGCTCTGAGAATGCTTGGTAAACTGACATCACAATGCAAAGATAGAGAACCAGAATGGATGGCACATGTGTGTACACACACACACACACACACACACACACACACACACACACACACACACTTTGTTTTCCCCCATTTGTTCAGCATTTTATTTTCCCCAGTTTTTAACACTCTTTTTAAACTGAGTTCCAGATTCTTTCCTTTCCTCCCTTCCTAGCACCCCCTCTTTGAGAAGGCAAACAATTTAATATATATATCTTCTTACTTTCAAAATAATCATGGCAATAAGGCCCATGTAATTAAGTAATTAATAAGCACCTAGTATGTGTCAGTACTAAGAACTGATCTTCACAATGACTAGGTTTTCTCCTCATTTAACCATTGATGAAACTGAGGCAGGCAGGGCAAGTGACTTGCACAGGGTCACACAGCCTGGAAGTATCTGAGGCCAGATTTGAATGCAGCTTTTCATGATTCCAAGGCTCACTAGCAAGTAACACAATGCTACTACTAAGTCATTTCACCGGTGTAGTCTAACCTATAATCGACACCCAATAAAATTCTGAGATTTAGTTAAGAAAAGAGCAATCAGGGCTGAGGCCATCAAGAAAGGCAGGCCCAGAACCAGCTCCCATTCCAAGGAAAGGCCTTCACCGGGCTGTTGGCCTCCAGAGACTGCCTTCCCAGCCGAGCCACAGGGCTGGGGAGGCCTTCTTCCACAGAGCGGCCCTCCAGGCACTGGGGGACAGCTCGCCTGTCCTCTGGTCCAGCTGCCTTTTGTCTGCCCTATACATCCCAGTGTCTTTGGCTGAGGGCCTCAGGGCCTGGGCTCTTGTGGTCACTTGTCAATGTCCTTCCTCAAGCATCATGGGACCTCCCCAACTCCACATGCTCCACGCCGACCAGGAAGAAGGGGCTTGGGACTTTCACCTCCCAGGTTCTGAATGAGGCAGCCTTACAAAGTGATCACACCGGCTTTCTGGGCCGCTACTGACCTATACCAGCCCCCGAGGCGGCCCACCACCCACGCCTGACCACAGCCCCCAACCCAGTTGGCCTGTGTGAGGTCCAGGACTCATAATCACAGACTTTAGAGCTACAAGCGACTGACCTCTAAGACTGGCTCATCCAGCCTCCTCATCTGACAGAGAAAGAGACAGAGGTCCAGAGATATGGAGGGATCTGCCAGAAATCCACAGCTGACAAGTGGATAAGAATAGGGAGACGGTCTGTTAGTCAATCAACAAGCACGCAATAGGCTTTGTGCTAAACACGGAAGATACAATGAGGCAAAACAGTCCAACTCCCACCGAGGGAGCTCTCACTCCAACAAGGGAGATGACACGCCGACAACTGTGTCCAAATAAGATAAACTGGAAACCACTGACAGGAACACCCGTAGAATTAAGAGCAGGTGGGAAAGGCTTCCTGTACGCCATGGGTCACCACACCTAGCCTGTGAGCCCCCAACAAGAATCACTTTTACCAACCAGCCACAGAAGCCATTCGTTTCCTTCTCAGTTGCACCTGGCTGCCACTTCCCTAGCTGCCTTCAAGTCTCACCTAAAACCCCGTCTTCTACAGGGGTGTGGGTGCACACGCTAGGGGGGGGAAGGGGGTGCTGCAGTCGTGTAAGTCTTGGACTGAAAAAGTGTGTGTATGGGGGCGGGGGGGGGGTAAGCGCAAGTGCTGAAAGCCTTCCTTGGAAGACCAAGGAGGATTTTATCATTTATCCTGGAAGTGACAGGAGTTTGGTGAATGGAGGTGAGGACGCAGGACGACATAATTGGGTCTGTGCTTGAGGAAAATCTCTTTGGTGGCTAAATGAAAGATGGACAGGGGGGAGAGACTCAAGGCAGGGGCACCCACAGGGGGCTAGTGCAAAGGTCCAGACTAGAGGCGATGGGGTCTTGTACCAGGGCAGGGAGATGCTGTAAAAGTGAAATCCCCTGACTCTGACCACAGATGGGAGGTGAGGAGCCTGGGGTGAGGCTGGAAGGATGAGGTTACCCTCAACAATAAGGGGAAGTTTGGAAGTGGGAAGGGTTTGGGGGCCAGATAATGAGTTCAATCTTGATCAGATTGAAGTTAGGAAATCTACTGGCCATCCAATTCAAGTGGCATTTGGAGATGGGAGGCTGGAGGTCAGCAGAGAGCTTAGAGCTGGACCAGGAGATGGGAGAAGCCTTAGAATTACCAGGCTTTCTGCAAATGCATCCAAATCACCCACAAGGAGCCGGATGCAGGCAGCCGCCTATCCAGAGCCTCGGGCTGCCCAGCCAGAAATAGCCTGGTGTGATGAAAGCCCAGAACTAGGAGCAGAAGGCCCAGGTGCAGTCCTGGCTCCACCACTAACTTGGTGACCTTAGAAAAGTCACTTCCTCCTTAAGCAGTATGGCTCGGTTTAACAGGGTGGCCTAAATGGGCCTGAAAAGAGCCCTGGATAGGTTGGGCTCTCTCTGCTCCTCTCAAGGAGATCCTGCCACATGCCCTAGCTAAGGAGGGGCTAATAAATACTGCAATACCTTCTTCACTGTTAACAGCAGCCACCTTTCCTGAGGTACAATAGATGGAAGACCTGAATTCAAATTTTGTCTCAGACACTTACAGTGTGACCCTAGGTAGGTTGATTTACTTTTTTTTTGCCTACCTCAATTTCCTCATCTGTCAAATGAGGATCATAACAGCACTTAGCTCCCAGGGGTTTTGTGAGGATCAAATGAGATCAATAACATCTGCAAAGTGCTTTACAAACCTCAAAGCTCGGCACGAATGTTAGCTGATCTTATTCCTGTTACAACGGGAATCTCTGACAATGACCAAGCTAGCAATGACATTTTCATCTAACCCCGATTGTTACCTTTCCAGCCGGGCTTGTGGCAACCTGGCTTCCAAACCCTTCGAAGCCCACGTTCACTAGGCTCATATTCTCCACAATTCCTGGGGGTCCTTTTGGTCCTCCCCCTCCCCCTCCCGCCCTATCCCCCAGCCGCCTCCTTCGCTGCTAAGTCTAGAAAGGACGGAGAGGGAACAATGCAGCTTGGGCAATGTGAAGACGGAGAGTCCCTAACCTTGCTTTATTAGCGGGGCGCACAGCAATGACGGTCCTATAAACCACAAACACATTTAGGAGCCCAGAGTCTTTTCTGTGGGGAGAAAACAAAGGCGGAAAATACCCAGCACGACCAGCAGATCTTGCAGTCCTGACTAAACATTCCTGAGCTGTCCCTGCCATCAGTCCCCGATCAGAGATTTAATAAAGGAGAATTCTAGTCTCCAGGAAGAGAAAAAAGCAAAATGCCCGACAGCAACGAAGAAAGGGAGATTAAGGGGGGGGGGGGCATTTATATCGGTCTAATATACAAATTACAGAGTGACCCAGTTTGTGGCTGGGGAGAGACAAGTAAAGAAGCAAACAAAAAGCTAGCCTAATTCCTGTGGGTCCCCGATGGGCAGCAGAGTCAGGAGAAAGGTTTTGGGGGTGCTCCCATCGCCTTGGCCGCCTGCACTGAGGGCCACAAAGGGGCACCTGCTTTGCTATATCCACTCTTTGTCAATGAAGTTCCCCTACTCGCAGGCTTAGCATCAGGAAATGCACACCTCACGGGGAACAAAAACAAGGAGTCAGAAAGACCCCCCAAATCGAAACAATCAGGGGCTATCGATCCAGGCAGATGAGGTCTAACATCTGACTGTCCCGTGCATGGGCAGGAGAAACCAAAAGAAAGAAACTCCCTCTTCTTCCCTCTCCCCACCCCCCTTTGCCGGCCACTTTTCAGATTCTCTTTCCTGTCCCCCTCCTAGCGGAGGGACTCGTAAAGAAAGAAAACCTGGAAGGGAGGGCCTGGGACAAAGCTTTGGAGAGCGCCCACAGTGAGCGGCGGGGGCCGGCCACGGGCCGCCGCAAAGGGCCGCCTTCCGGTGCCTCCCCCGATCTCCGGGAGAATCCGAGGGGCACGAATGTCAGTGGGGCCCCCGCGCCGGCAGACGGCCCCCCGGAGAGGAGAGGGGGCGAACGGGAGGTGACCGGCCTCGGCCGGGAGCTCCCTCCCCCTGCACCCCACTTCCAAAGAAAGGAAAGAACTAAGCGCCCAAAGGCACGTAGCAGCAAGCACTTAAGAAGCCTAAAGAAAGGACGGGGAAGGGGGGGGCTGTTGCCACACCCCTGCCCGAAGACGTGCCCCGCCCCGGGCCCCGCCCCAGCCCCCTCCCCCCCGCCCCTGGGGTGAGATTGTCAAATCCAAGGGCTAGGGACAGGTAGGGAAGATCAGGAGTAAGGGGGGAAGGGGAGGCCGCGCCCACCCCCACCGCCAGCTCTGCCTGCCCAGTCCCCCGCCACACCCGAAGTCCAGGGTCTCCCTTCAAACTTTGGAAGCCCGGCCCGGCCGGCTGCTCTCTAACAGCCGCCCCTGGGGACGCCGGAGAAAGAAAGGAAGGAGGGGCCGACGCCGTGCACCTGAACGGCCCACCTCCAGGCGGTGGCGGGGGGAGCTCGGGGGCGCTGGGGCACCTCTCCTCCCTCCCATCAGTGGGGCCCGGGCCCCGAGGAAGGCTCTATCTGGACGTGGAAGCCCCGCGGGCGGGAGGAGCACGGAGGGAACCCTCTCCTCTCTCCGTGCGGGTCCCCAGACTCTCCTCGCACCTGGAGGGGCCATTTCGGGGCGGATGAGCAGAGTTTCACCCTCCCTTCCCCCACCTGGTCCCCAGTCCCATCTCCCGGACCTAGAAGGTCCATTTCGAGGAAGGGAATCAGCTCTGCCGACCTGGGCATCGTCTTTCCGGAGTAGCCCCTATCCCACACCAATCGCTAAGTAGGCGGGCTCCGAGAAGCCTGGCATCGTCCCCAACCCCCTCCATGGATAATCCCCCTCCCTCAGCCCTTCTCCCCCCCCCCCCCGCTTCGAAGCCGAGGAGGGGCATCTAAATGTACAAGACGAGCTCGAAGGAGCCCGCACCATTCCCCTCCTCTCCCAACCCCCCTTGGGGGGAGGGGGTGTCCATCTCGATGCAAAAAAGAGCTCGGAGGAGCTGGACACCGTATACCCCGAGCCCCCTCCCCACCGCACAGTGAATGGGGGGGGGCATCTCGATGCAGAAGATGAGCTCATCGTAGCAGGGCACTCTCCTCCCTTGTCCCTGCACCTGGGGGAGGGGGGGGTGTCCATCTCAACGTATAAAATGAACTGAATGAACTCTGAAGAACAGCTCCCCGCAGCTGGTCCTTCTCCCCCCTGTAGCTCGCTTTCTCCCCCCCACCCCACCTCAGTCCATCTCAACGAAAAGATGAGCTCAGGGAAGCAGGGTATCCTTCCCCCTCCCCCTCTGCAGCCCGCTCCCCCTGCACCTGGGGGGGGTCCATCTCGGCGTAGATGAGCTCATCAGAGCACAGCATCCTTCTCCCCTCCTCTTCCAGCTAGTTTCTACCCTCCCCATTAGCCCCCCTCCCCGAACTTGGGGGTGGTCATCTCAGTCTAGAAGAGCAGATTGTGCATCGTTGTCCCCCCCTCCAGTCTGTGTCCCCCTCCCCGCACCTGGGGGGGGTCCCTCTCGATGTAGAAGATGAGCTCAGCGGAGCACTGCACCCTTCCTCCCCTCCCCTTCCAGTCTATGCCTCCCTCCAGTAGCCCCCTCCCCGCACCTGGGGGAGGGAGGTCCATCTCGACCTAGAAGATGAGCTGGGCAGAGCAAGACATCGTCGTCCTCGATCCCCCCCTCCCCGCACCTGGGAGAGGGGGGGTCCATCTCGATGTCGAAGATGAGATCAGCGGAGTAGGACATTGTCCCCTCCCCCTCCAGCTGGTCCCCATCCCCCATCCTCCTTCCCCTCACCTGAGGGGGGGGGTCCTTCTCGCAGTCTTAGATGAGCTCGGCGGAACAGGACATAGCCCTCCCCTCAGTACCCCTCGGTCCCCCTTCTCCCCCGCAGGGTACCCCGTCGCCCTCCCTCCTCCCCTCCGCACCTGGGGGGGAATGAGATTCCATCTCGATTTCTTAGAAGAGCTCGGCGGGGCAGGACGTCGTCCCCTCTTCCTCTCCCACCGTCCCCCTCCCCCTCTAGCCCCCGGTCCCCCTCCCTCCCCACACCTGGGGGGTCCATCTCGCTGCATTTGAAGAGCTCGGCGGGGCAGGACGTCGTCCCCTCTTCCCCTGCCCCTCCCCCTGAGCGGCCCCCCTCCCCCGCACCTGGGGGGTCCATCTCGATGTAGAAGATGAGCTCAGTGGAGTAGGGCATGGTCACGTCCCTCCAGTCTTCGCCTTCGCCGCCCTCACCGCCTTCGCCTTCGCCTTCCCCGCCGTCCTCGCGCTCCATGCCCCACGGCGGCGTGTACATTGCTGTCCCGCGGGGGCTGGCCGCGCTGCTCCGCTCCCCACACGTACGCCACCCCGGGCTCGCCGCCCGCTCTCGGCCCCGGCCCGGCTGCAGTCCCAGCTCCGGCTCTGGCCACTAGAGTTTCATTTTAACGGCGCGGAGGGAGGGGAGGGAGGGGAGTGGACAGCCCGCCCGTCCTGCCCCCCCGGCCCGGCCCCGCCTCCCGCCTGGGAGAGACCAAGACCACACTGTCTAGGGGGAACGGGGGGAGGGGAGCGCGGGCCTCCCCCGTTTAGAACTGCAGAAAACCCTCAAGAGGGACACAGTCGAAGTTCAATAAAAGGTTATGTATGCGGGTGGTAGAAAAGGGGAGGATTTTACAGTCTAGCTCTCCTATCCGTCACCTCTTCCAGCAGCTTCCCCCTCTCAGTGGAGTATGGTGGTACGACCCAAGAGCTGGCCAGGCGCCGGGTGCTGGGGCCGGGAGCCTGTGAGCCGCGGGGGGAGGGCGGGGGCAGAGCGAGATGCTGTGATTGGTGAAGGCTGGTTGCCGGAGCCGGGAGCCTGCGTCTTTTGTCTGCCTTGCTCCAGGAGAGGCCGCGCGAGGCGGCTGCGCGCCCGGGAGCGGGCCAATCAGAAGGCGGCCGGCGCCGGCCGGTGTGTAGCTGATTGGTGGGGATCCCAGTTACCAAGCGGGACAAAGGCAGAAGGGGCGGGCCCTGTGAGGGGGCGGGGGAGGCGGCCCGGCCCTAAGCGCGCGGCTCAGCTCGGCTGGCTCAGCCAGACGCGCGGGGGGCTCCGGCTGCCCGGAGACAGCGAGCAGCAGAGGGGGCGGGGCCAGCCCGGGCCGGGCTGGGCCGGGCGGGGCTGGGAGGAGCTAGCGGAGGAGCTGAGCTCGTGCTATTGCTGCCTGGAGACAGAGGCCAAGGGGCGGGAGCGGGAGAGGCAGTCCCGCCCCCATGTACGTGCATGTACATCCCTGTGAAGTGCACACATATGACACACGCGTGTGCACGTCCGCAGGACACCATGATGACACGTTGTGCATTGTCCGGGGCACCCTTCAGCTGTGCATCGCACACGCATGACACAATGCTGTCCACGGGCTCCCGGGCACCCACACAGTGCCTATATGTTGCACGTTGTCCAGACTTACACCCCGGCCTGTGCATTGTTACATGTGCCAAAACACACGTCCACACACCCTGCCGCCGGTACCAGGCAGCCCTCCTCCAGCTGTGCAGAGGCACTTACACAATACGCCCTGCACAGGTACACGGTTGCACACCCAGTACATGTATGCAGACACACGTTCCACACCGTGAGTGCACAGAACTCAACGTCTATACTACACGTGTGCAGCCTATGCTGACCAATAGTTTGTCCACGGCATACACACGACACACAGCGTCTCTTGTCCCTGGTGTCTTGGGACTCTTTCTGGACCCAGAACTTTGAAGGCCGAGACCGCCTTCCGCTTCTGGGGGGGCGGGGGAGAGAAGAAGCCCAAAGCCCCAGATGCCAAGCGGCTGAGGTCTCGAGGCTCCCAGCTCTGGACAGAAGTCCTGGGTTGGCTGAGTGTTCCGAAAGACTTCTCCACTGGAGCTGTCCATTAATTGGGGAAAGGGGAGTGCCCTGAAAGAGAGAGAGGGAGAGAGAGAGGAGGGGGGCGCGCGAGAGAAATCAGAGATAGAGAGAGCGAGAGACAGAAATGAAAGAGAAGAAGAAAAGAAAGAAGAAAGAACAAGGAGAAGAAGGAGGAGGAGGAGGAGGGGGAGGAGGAGGAGGAGAAGGAGAAGGAGAAGGAGAAGGAGAAGGAGAAGGAGAAGGAGAAGGAGAAGGAGAAGGAGAAGGAGAAGGAGAAGAAGAAGAAGAAGGAGAAGAAGAAGAAGAAGAAGAAGAAGAAGAAGAAGAAGAAGAAGAAGAAGAAGAAGAAGAAGAAGAAGAAGAAGAAGAGGAAGAAGAAGAAGAGGAAGAGAAGAGGAGGGAGAGGAAGAGAGGGAGAGGAGGGAAGGAAGGAAAGGGAGGGAGGCAAAGTTAGGGAAAGAGAGACAGTCAGGGACAGAGAGACAGACAGAGACAAGCACGTAGACCCACAGAGAGAAGACAGAGTGACAGAGAGACCCGGTCCGGCCCAGCCCGCAGCGGAGCAGAAGTGTGGACTTTGGGGGCTAAGCCTGTGGGGCATCCTTGGCCAGGACTACTCGGCTCCTCTCTCCCACCCAGTGATTCCAGTCAGGACTCCGGGAGGAACATTCAAGTGGCCCAGTCTCTACGGATCAGGAGCAGCGCAGGAACAGGGGCATAATTAAAACGGCAGCAGGGCAAGGCCCCCGCGTATAGCATGTGTACTGTGTCAGGAACTGCGACGGAGGCCCTAGGACAATGCCGTGCGAGGAGGCGAGAACGACTAGATTTCCTCTTTCCCCAGGAGTAACAAAGCCCATTGTGCTCCTGTTGGCAGCAGCCGCGGGCCTGGAGGCCGCCGCGCCTCCTGCCCCTCCTACCCCGGGCTGCTGGGCAGTGGGGAGGAGGGGAAGGGAGCGCACCCGCCTCTCCTTCTCCCCACTTCGCTCCAGTCCTGACGAGCCAGTGAGCCTCCACTCCTGGGGGCGGGGGCGCAGGGATGAGGGGGGATGGGGGACGTAGGAAACCAGGGGCCGAAGTAGCAGCGCTCCGAGATCCTCCCGGCTTTCTGAAACGAAGCCGGGAGCCACGGGCTCTCGGGTTTGGCAGTGTCCCTGGCACAGGTTACCTAGCCTGCCCTGATGGCCGCTTGCCTCCCCGCCAGCCCCCAGAGTCAGGCTCGGGCAGCACACCAGACAGCGCACGCAGAGCCCCGACGCTGGTGGCTTTGTTTTCTCCCCAGCGATGTCCCTGTTCACTCCGGAAAAATGAGGGAGAAAGAAAAAAGCAGGGAAAGGAGGCGAATCTTCAGGCAGCTGCAGCCGCTTGGACCGTCCCGCCTCTGCTTCCTGCAGCCCCATTAAACAAAGCCCCCCCTTTCCCCCCCTCCCCCGAGAGCTGAGTCTTTTCAAAGTTCGGGAATCCAGCAGGCTTTGAGTACCAACCTCAGCTCTGCAGCTGGTTCCCCAGGTGACCTTGGACAAGTTCCCTCCTCCCACCAGGCCTCAGGTGCCTCCTCCTTCAAATCAGGGGGCGGTCCTTCGACTAAACGCTCTCCAAGAGCTCTTTCCACCCTTATTCTTTTGACTCGGAGAGCTGAAGAAGGCTCTTGGGCTAAGGAGAAAGCCTTCGGGAGCTACTGCCCATGCTTGCCTCCTTTCTGGGAAGCTCCTCTCAATCGGGGAGAAGGCTGGGTCTGCAGTCCGGAAGACTGAATTCAAATCCTGCCACGGTTACTAGCTGTGTGGTCTTGGACAAGTAACGGAACCTCCGCCTATCTCAATTTCTGCATGTTTAGGGATCCTGATAATAGCACCTATCACGAAAGGCACTTGGGGACATTGAGGACAGTCCCAGGCACATAAGAGATGCTTCAGAAATATTCATTCCCCTTTCCTCCTCTCCCCCTTCTGACTCTAAGTCCTGGTTCAGGAGAATTCTGAGGAACCCAAAAGGGATGGTATCAGCTGGGGAAACGTTGTTACCCAATACTTTTGTTCTATAAGAAATCATGAAGGCGTGATGGTTTTCGAAAAATAAGGGAAGACTTGTATGACCTGATGCAGAGTGGAGTGAGCAGAACCAGAACGATTTCTAGAAGGATGACAACAGGCTTGGAAAGATTGGCATCAGTACAGTGACCAATCATGATTCCAGAGGATCAGTGGAATAGGCTACCCACGCCCTGAAGGGGGTCCCAGCCTCGGGGGCACAATGAGACATACATTTTTGGACAGAGTTAATGGGAGAATTTGTTTTGCTTGATGAAGTATATTTGTTAGAAATTTCTTTTGGGGGTCAGGGAGGAGCTTCCTTCTGGGGCAGGACTGAATGGGTGCCTTAGCCTGATGGCCAGTCACAGCCCTGGGAAGAGACTACCTCCCCACTGAGGAGAGGTTGAGAGGCAAAAGTGAGGTTCTCACTGTTTGTCCCTAAGCAGCTCCAGGCAGTTTTGGCAAAGGTAGGGACTGTTAGCTCTGGTGTTCTGGCTCCCCTCCATGCTAGGGAATTATATTTGGCCTGGGCGTGGAGCAAATTCAGCGCCCTGAGTGCCAAGTCCTGGGTCACAAGGCTGGTACTTTAAGAGCTGTCTCTCCTCACCCCTCCTCTGCTTTCTTTCTTTCCTCCCTCCCTCTCTTGTCCTCCTTTTTTTTTTCTTTTCCCCCTTCCCTCCCTCCTTCCCCTTTCCCTTTTTCTCTTTTCTTCTCTCTCTCTTTCTCTCCCTTCTCTCCTCTTCTATTTCCTCTCCTTTTGCCTTCATTTACCTATTTGTACCATAGGATGGTATTACTGTTGACCATGCAGTCCTTTGAAAGCTAAAAAATGTACGACTTAAGTCCAGAGAATGAATAATAGCATCTTCCTGTAATTCCACAGGGATAAACTGCCCTTTACTGGCCTGGCCTATTGTCTGAGCTTTCTGTGAAAAGTTAAGCAATTACAGCATTGCCCTCCCCCTTCTTCCTCTCTCTCCTCCCCCAGTAGCTCGATCACCTTCAGAGATGGTTGGGATGTGCCCTCTTGGTTCTGTTGCACTATCTCCATGCTCTCTGGACTCCCCCAAATCAAGCAGAAGGATCTGATGAACAAAAGAGTCATTTTAAAATAGTTAATTTGTAAGATTTGCCAGACAGAAACACACATCATACCCCTGATCTGGTCTAGAGCCAGAAGGAACCTCAAAGGCCATCTAGTTCAACCTTTCATTTTAAGAAGGGAGAAACTGAAGCCTGTGGGTACTGAGGGAGTTCAGACACTCAGGCAATGGAGCCACAGGTCTGTGAATCTCAGACTCAGGGCTGTTTCTAGTGCATCAGTCTCTCCTTTGGTTTGGGGCTTCTCTAGGCCCTTACTTTTGAACGTAGTAACTGTCTTGAAGGTTACAGGGGTTCTAGAACCCTGTGTCCCCCACTCCAGCTTCTTTTCTCTTTTTCACTGCTCCAGCTTTTCTTGGGCAGGTTGAATCTGTGGGGCTCAATAAGCCTACTCAAACTGGGAAAGTCGCAGCCAAGCCCTCCAAATGACAAGGACTTTCCAATGAAGCTCCTCTGAGATCATCTAAGGCTTTCAGAATCATGAAGATACTAACAGGGGATGTCTAAAGATCTCTTTTCCAGGAGCCAGAGAAGCCATTGGAGTTCTCTGAGTCAACCAATTCTTGAGCAAGCATTCACTAGTAGTACTTAACTTAAGTTTGTGCTATAACAAGGCAGAGTTAAGCATTCCCTATTCTCCAGAGGAACTGACATTCTAATGAAGGAGTCAGCAAGGACAATAAAATGATAGATATATAAAGCATAAACAGAAAGTTAATAAATATAACTAAAGAGGGAGGGTGCAATTAACGCCTCCAGTTGGTTCTGGTACTTTGAGCGGATGAGACCCCTTTTGGATTGGCTTATTTAGAACTGAATATGAATAAGACCTGTACACCTCCTTGAATCAATCACAGCTCCTGTATGGGAGACTGGGTCACCTCCTAAACAATTTGTACAAAAGTGAGAAGCTATCTCAGAGTGGAGACGAAGGGAAGAACGTAGGAAGGGAAGAACGGAGGAAGAGGAGATGCTGAAAGTGTAGATTCCAAAAGTTGGAGGAAGCATGGAGCAAAGGGAGAAGTGAGCTGTGGCAGAGAAACAGGAAACCATGGACAGCCATGGGCACTACGGGCACCTCAGGGAGGGGGACCTAGGTTAAAGGAAGCCCTAAGAAAGGATCTGTTCCCAAGCTCCCCTTCCAATCAATTCCTTTCTAGCCATAGATACTACAATAGAAACTGTTATTTCATTACCTAAATGTTTCCAGTAAACTGAGTTTTATCTTAACTATTTAGAGATCAACGCCCACTAGAGATAGATACAAATGTAAGAGTAGGCAGAGAGCCCAACCTTGCTTAGCTGTTAGGAGTTTTCCTAACTGTGGACTCAAGAGCAACTGTAACTAAACTCAAATCTTTTCATCTAAAATGATTTTCCTAAAGCTGAAGAAGCTTTTAGGACTTTAAGTGGACTTTGGGGCCATTATATTGCCCCATGCTTTAAAAACTAATTATTGTAAGGGATTGTTAAGTATCATATATACAGATTAGTTAAATACTAGTTAATGTGGGAAGGAGGAGACTGATGTTGATCGGATGCAGAGTTATTTCATACAGAAGATTGTGATTAAGCTTCATCTTATTTTTATTTAATTTCCAAAAAGCTGTATGCAAGTTTAATATGGTAATATCACTAAGGACTTTCAAAAGAGCAGTACAGTGCAGTGGGTTTCAAAAGAGAGAAAAACAGACTCTGAGAATCTTTCATAAGGATAAGTAATAGTAGCAGCAGCAGTGAAAGACACAGAGAGATGTGACATGGGAAGTATAGACCTGAATATGGTATCTTGAAACCCCACAAATCATTGCTTTCTAGACTACCATTCTTGGGGAAGTCATGGTTTGCTTGATCACTATACCATGATTGAAATTGAACCATTAAACAAAGCAGCTTTGGCCTCTAATCATCCTCTCCAGGGCCCCAAGTGATCTATCTGTGTTCCCTCCCTCCTAAATTGAGGAGGCAGAGGGATTCACTGGGGAGTTGATTAGAGTTCTGTAGGGATGGGAGATGGCAGGTAAAGAGAATGTTTCTTCTGAGATTCAATACCTTGTTATTGACCTTGCTGTTCTAGTTCATTAAATGCCCTTTACTCTGAATTCATGTGTCACCTAGTCTAATCTAATATAGGGATACACTGGTGGGGGCTGTGATATGTAAATTTAAAGACATGATGTCTTAGCCAATAACCTGAATCTGAATGTCTGAGAGGAGGGCTATATAATTCAATATTGACCTCTTGATTTCATGGGAATGTTACTCCACTGTTACACATCTCTGCCCCTCTACACCTTATCTGTGCTATTATGTCCATAGCCTTCCATGAACCTTCCATCAATGAAATATGGGATGGTCTTTCTAGGGGGCTTTTAGGGTATCATGGCTACCAATGGAATAGGAGGTGGGTCTTTCTGTTGTCTGTTCCTATCACAGTCACCTCACTTCCTTTACTGACCAAAGTTAAGAAAAAGTCTTTCCCACCTCTTTCTCCATGCAAGTCATCACAGGAGATGGGGTGCCCTCTGCTGATACCCGCAGCATTTCCCCATTGTCCTTGATGTTGAGTCATTTGAAGCGTAATGGCATCATTGGGAGAATACTGGGAGGACTTTGTAGGATGGACTTTTGTAGCAGGAAGCCATGTGGGATTACTGAAAACAATGCCATTTCCACCCATGACATGCCCTGATCGCCTCCTCCTCCTCCTCCTCCTCCTTCTTGGGTTCAGTTTTGGGCCAGTGCATTCATTTTCCATTGCAGAGCCTTGCTTGCTATGAACTCAGCTGAGTGTGCTGTGATCTGGATAGCACAATCTCTCTCCATTTACCTTTTCCTGTATGGTTTACTGAACCAATCTCTTTGGAATGGCCATGGCTCTTATTGGAACCACTTGGCTCCTCAATAATGACAAAATTAGAGTTTCTCCCCTCCCCTTCCCTGTCTGGACACCACCAATCTATTTCTAGAAACTCAAGGGCTACTTGAGTGTAGATGTGCTTATAACCCACTCTTCTTCAACCTAGTGGATTGTTCTGTATGACATTCAGATCTGGTCCCTCCCATCTTTCCAGTCTTCTGGCACCTTCCTCTCCAACATGTACTTTTCCATCCAGTGATCCTAGCCTCCTCTCCACCTCTCAATTCTGGGCCTTCTCCCTGGCTAACCCCCACACCTGAAACTCTCTCCCTTCTGAGCTCATACATACTACTGATCTCCCGGACTTCCAGGAAATCCCAACTAAAATCCTACCTCTGTCAGAAAGCCCTTCCCAAACCTTTTAAGTCCAGAGCCTTCCTTCTGTTAATTATTTCCTATCTAACCTGTAGATAGCTTGCTTTGTATATATCCCTTTCATGTGGTCTCCCTGATTAGATTGTGAGCTTCTTGAGGTTAGGGACTGTCTTATGCTTCTTTTTTATCTCTCTCTTGGCCTCCTCCCCCCAATTGCTTAGCACAATGGCTGACTCTGGGCAGGAACTTAATAAATATTGATTGACCTCAGTTTCTCCCTCCCTCCCTTCCTCCTTCTCTCTGTCTCTTCTCTGTTTCTGTCTCTGTCTCTCTCCCCCTCTTATCTCTCTATTTCTTCTTTCCTTCTCTTGGTTTCCCTTTCCCCTCTCCTTCTAGTCTGTCTGTCTTCTTTTCTTCCTCCTCTTATTTCTTTTTCTTCTTTCCTTCTCTAGATCTCTCTTTCCCTTCTTGTCTGTCTGTCTCTTTCTCTTTCTCTCTTTGTCTAGCTCTGTCTCTCCCTGTTTATCCCTATCTCTCAATGATTTTCTGTCTGTCTCTCAACTTCTCCTTGTTCACTGGATCCTTCCCTGCTGCCCACAAAGATGTCTAGATCTTGCCAATCATAAAAAAAAAAAAACCCTGAAACACTTTCACTTGATCCTAACATCCCCTCAAACTATCTTCTTCTATTTTTTTCCCCTTTCATAGCCAGACTCCTATGGTAAGAACTTCCATCTTGTGGTACCCTCCCAACAGGCTGAGTAGGACTCTGGGTTCACAAAAGTTCAGGTTCACACTGGGGGGAGCTCCAGAAGGTTTCTCTTGCTCTGCCTTTGCCCTTAACCCAGAGTAAAATTCTGAGGAAATTCCTAAAAGAAAATGTAGGTGCTGGGATCAGCTAGGTGGTGTAGTGGATAGAGTACCAGCCCTGAAGTCAGGAGGACCTGAGTTCAAATCTAGTCTCAGACACTTAACATTCCCTAGCTGTGTGACCCTGGGCAAGTCACTTAACCTCAATTGCCTCAGCAAAAAAGAAAAACAAAACAAACAAACAAAAAAAAGCAAGGGATATCCCCCAACATAGATTTAGAAGGTTCCTTTCAGGAAAAATACTGAATGTACAGTATAGATATTTGACATCTCTTTGTTTCCTCTCCCACCCAGAAAGTCCCTAAGATGCCAGGGAACTCAAAGATGTGCTCGAAGTAATCCAGAAACCTAAAACATTTCAGCTGGCCCTTGTCCTCATTATCCTCCCCAGAGAGTGAAGGCCCTCTGTGGACCTACTGGACAGTTCTTTCACATTTACCTTAGAACTGCAGTGAGCGGCTGCCCAGGTACTAACCACCTGCCTTCCTTTCTACAGGTTTCTCTTGCCACTGGTCACTTTTTCCTCCAAGAAGCACTGTACTTTTGATGAAATCTTCTCCTTGTAGCAGCTGGCTCCCAGTCTAAGAACTGTCACTCTACACCCGTGAGCTTCATACTAAAGCTGGAAGTGTTCCCTCTTCAAGATAATCATTATCTTCAAGGGTGGATGAAATCTGTTGAGAGGAGGGGACAGAAAGCCAAAGAGGACAGCCAGGGAGTCCCATCTTAGGCCTGACTAGGCAAGGACAGTCTGATTTCCATCAATAGGTACTTCTCAAGCACCTACCTCCCTATCCATTGCCAGAAACCCAAGAGAAGGAAGGTGCTAGAAAAGCGCCCCGGTGTATCAGGGCCCCCAAAGAGAGCAGACAGAGTCATCTCAACAATTCTTAGAACCCAGGATCCAGAAGGAGCTCTTCCACAAGAGTCTATCATCTCTTTGCTTAGACTCCCATTGTCTTCAAGAAAGTTCCTAGTCATTGATGACCAATTGGGAGTTGCCGATTTGTCCTAATAAAGTGCATGCCCCTCAGAAAGGGGGCAGAGCCCATGTTCAGTTTCATGGGAAGAAAGCACTCAGTCCAGCATAGGATTCCCCTGATCATCCTATTCCACCTAGAAAGAGCTATCTATATTGACTATCTCTACTTTTCATCTTCCAATCTCTTCTGATACTTTTGCAATCTGACTTCTAGTTCATCATTCAGATGATGACCGAGGAAGGATCTCTTATCTGCCCAATGTAACAGCCTTTTCTCCATTGAGAGATGGAGAGATCATTCTTCTTGATTTTTCTGCTGATTACCCATGCCCCTTTAAAAGTCTCTCTTCCCCGAGTTTTCATGACATTACTGTCTCCTGGTTCTCCTCTTACCTGTCTGATCCTTCCTCTCCGTCTCCTTGGCTGTCATATCCCCACCGTGGGTGTTCCCTAGAACTATCCTTGGCCCTCTTCTTTCCTTTCTCCACACTCTTTCAGTCATCCTGATTTATATCTGGCCACTGGGCCCAGATAGTTCTGGAAGAGAACTCGAAGGCTGGTGACTTTGCTCAACCCTCCTTCACTTCAATCCAATTCACTTGCATGTCATGTCATCATCTTCCTGATGTCACGGTCCTCTTGAGGAATGATGGACAAACACCATTATTCTTTCAGTAGGGGATCTCATCAGCTCCCATGGGTTCACTTATCTCCTGTAGGCAGATGATTCTCAAATCCCTCTATCCAGCCTCTGTCTCTCTTCTATGTTCCAGTCCTCATTCTCCAGGGACCCACTGGAATCTCCATCTGTATATCCCATTGGCAGCCCCAAATATGTCCCCATTATTTTTCTCCCATACCTCTTCAATCAGTTGAAAGCATTTATTTAGTGTCTATTGTATACCAAGCAGTATACCAGGTGTTGCCAGGGCAACTGTGTTTACTCCTTCATTACTTTCTTGGATCTATTAATTCTCCAGTCTTGTTTCTCCACCATTAGCCCAGGCAGGGGCCTTCCATTCCTCCTCATTCAGCTCCCCTTTTATAGATGATCTTTTATTTGAAAATAAGTTCCTTGAGGGCAAAGTCCACCTTTTTTGTTTGTTTATTATATTCCCAAAATTTAGCTCATAGGAAACACTGAATAAATGCTTATTAATTTGATTTGCCAGGAATACAAAAGCAAGAAGGAGCCTTCCTTCCAGGAACCCATATCTTACTGGGGGATATCATATATCTACTTGGGACAATTATGTGACACAGTGCACAGAGAACTGAGCCTGAAGTCAGGGACACTCATCTTCCTGTGTTCAAATCCTGCTTCAGAGGCTTATAAGCTATGTGATCCTGGAAAAGTTATTTTATTCTGTGTGCCTCAGTTTCTTTATCTGTAAAATGAACTGGAGAAGAAAATGGCAAATCACTCTAGTATCATTGCCCAGAAAACCCTAGATGGAATCATGGAGAGTCATGCACAATTGAAAATGGCAAAACAACATACCCATCAGTGAATAAATTCTTCTAATTTCCTTGTTTCCTTCCAGAGTGCCATCATTCTTCTATTTCTAACCCTAATGCAAGGAGCCTTTCCTGCTTAGGATGATGTTTTCCCTAATCACTGAGGACCAACTGGGAGCTGCTGATTTATCCCAGGAAAATGGATATCCTCTAGAAAGGGGGCAGAGCCCATATTCAGTCCCATGGGAAGGAAGCACTATTTCTAATCTATCCTGTCTATAGCTTATTTGTGCCTGAGTTTGTACATTGTCTCCCCTATGAGCTGAGAGAATTATCTTTTGACTTTCTTTGTATTCCTAGTGCTTTGCTCAGAGCTGAGCACAAGTGTGCACTTAATCTTGGTGCTTGTTGGCTCACTACCGGGAATGTAAAACCTAGAGGAACTCTTCAGCTCAACACTTTCTCCTCTTTCTCTCCCTGCTTCACAACCAATCAGATGGCCATTCTTATTGATCCTTCCTCCTTCTGTCTCTAGCATCTGTCCCTTTCTTGTTCCATTCATCCTAGTTCAGACCTTTATGACCTCTTGCCTTAGACTATTAACTGATCTCCTTGTCTCTAGACATTCACCTCTCCAATCCATCCACGTTGCTGCCAAATTGATATTCCTAAAGTGCAGATCTGACCACGTCCCTCCTTTCTACCAAACCTCCAGTGGCTCTCTATTGTCTCGGGGATTCAATAAAAAGTCCTCCATTTGACATTTAAAGTTTTTTACAATTTGGCTCTAGCCTATTTTTTTAGGCTAATTACACATTGGGCTCCAGCCAGAATTGTTTTTCCCCTATACAATATATCATCTCCATTCTCTTAGATTATCCCCTACATTTGGAACTCTTAGCCTTCAAAAAACCCTTGCTGATTTCTCTGCTGTCCCTACCTTCATGAAATCATTGAAGAAAATTATCTCTGGGATTAGATCATATCTCTCTAGGAATCTGGTCTGATTTTCACATAGGTACATTATCTCTGCTATTATAACTTTCAAGGCATCTTCTATGATTTTGGTGGACGTGAGGTAATATGAGCAGATTGTAACCCATGAGTAATAATCAACTATGAAGAGAAACTGGAGTGAAGGATGTCCTCTGAAAAGGGTGTGGATGAAAATGAAGTGGGTCACTTAGGTGGAGGGAAAACCAATGGATAGTTTGTTCTACTGGTTTCCTCAGGATGTCAAAAGAAGGCAAGGAAGACTTCACCCCCTCTCAGCTTCCGGGATAGACCCCCTACGGGGAGTTTATAGGAGAACATAGGCCCAGATTAGAAAGACAGGGATAAATTGCAATTCACATAAATGAATTGTCTATATCCATATAGAAGAGCTCATAGATCTTTGAATGTGGAGACATCTGATTGGAGAAGAAAGTCGTTTTGTTCCACAAAATCAAATACTTTTATATAACTAACAATCAAGAAACTGCTGGATTACATCTATATTCTGCTTACCTTTTAGTCATTTCTATGGCTAAAAATGTATGTTATTGACAATAATAGCTTCTCTTCCTTCTGATACTTTAAGAATAAATCTATTATTACTTTCAGAACTTCCAGCTCCAGCCAGACTTTCTGCTAGCTCAGATCCAGCTACTCTTCACATCTAATTTTTGGTGCCATTTCCTCTTGATCATATTCTCCATCATTGGGCACTGAGGGGTTAAGAGTCCAAATATGGACTATGAGAATAGGTTGCCATAGAAACACTGTCAAATCCGTTCCATTTTCCTTCTCTTTGATGTCCCCCTTTCTGTTTCATCAATAAATGTTCTTTAGGTTATCTGGCTTTAGGGAGTCTAATGACAAACTTTCATCAGGTCCCTTTCCCCCTCTACTGGTCTTTGCTATATTTTGTGAAGATATTTCCGGTATCTTTCTGTCATCTTTTCCCATAATGTTTTAGAAATGAGTTTCATATTCTAGAATCATATTGCCTTTGTCTGTCACATCTTTCTGTGTGACAAGGAGAGCAAATGCTTCCTGGCTGATATGTTTCTGGGCTTCTTTGGCCTCTCCATTGTGATGATCACTAAATTTTCACTACCATTTTTAATTCTAATCCAGAACTCATGTCTGTTTTTAGAATTTTTCATTTTTGGTTGCTTATTTGGATGGCTAATAATAATAATATCTATTAAAAATTTAAAAAAATTTAAAAAACTATTAAATTTAGTGGTAAACATAGCAAGCCCTTAATAAATGCTAGTTGACTGACCAACAAGAATGAAGGTAGCCTTTGCGAACTTTACACGGATGATATAAAGGTAGAAGGATCAGATCTTCCTGATCAGATGAATGAATGAATAAATGAATCTTCCCCTCCCAGTTTAATTTATTTAGATTTTTTTTTTTTGAACTAGGTGAAAAAGGAGATTCTTTGCCTCAATTGTTACACAGCCTTAATCACTGAATGGGTATAGCCTCAGTCAAAATGAGACCAGTTGAAGACCTTAGTAAAAAGTCTCCCATTTCATCCAGGGCCATCTCTGGCCATCTTGATCTCTATCTTGCTACTGGACCCAGATGGCTCTAGAGGGGAAAGTAAAGCAGGTCACCAGCCCTCCTTCACTTAAATCCAATTCCCTTATGTCATAGTCCTTTTCCAGAATGAAAGACAAATAATGGCAATCATGAACTGGGTGTTTTTTGGCCTTGGAGGCAATCCTGAGAGAGTTCAAGTTGGGGAACTCCTTGTTCCCTCAGATGGTGGCAGCTACATTAAGGATAAGATGGCCACTGAGAGGCAGAGGAGTCCAAAACCTGACTTAGCAGAAAACATAGACCTTGAAGGATTTGTTTGAACAGTACAGGGTCAAGGTGATGTGGAAATACCAATCCAGCAGGCTCACAAAAAGAGTCTATGTTAGTGTTTTAAGTTTCAACCTCCAGGGAGAGCGTGACAGTAGGTACATGTTTTTGCCCCTGCTCATCTTTGTTAATGTTCACTCGTGAGGGTTTTAATTTAAGCGTTTTTTGCGCGGATACTTATTTCTAGATTAATTCTGTATACTGAGGATCTTTCTACTCCTCTCTTTTTTGGGAATACCCTAGCCATGAGCCAAATCCAGGCTTGAAGTGATTTCCCTGAGGTTCTGGTCTTGAGGTCTTGAGGCAGAGAGTGTGAGAAACAAGTGTGTGAGCACCCTGTCACAGGCTCCCTCAGGACGGGATGAAGTCTTTGAGCTTGAGCCTGGAACAGGAGCATCCTCTAATATAAGTTGTTTGAGGGCTGGGATCATTTTGCTTTTGCTTCTTTTTTTTCCCCTGAGGCAATTGGGGTTAAGTGACTTGCCCAGGGTCACACAACTAGGGAATGTTGACCACATTTGAACT
Source organism: Myrmecobius fasciatus (assembly GCA_023553655.1). Classification (NCBI taxonomy): domain Eukaryota; kingdom Metazoa; phylum Chordata; class Mammalia; order Dasyuromorphia; family Myrmecobiidae; genus Myrmecobius; species Myrmecobius fasciatus. Next base: position 44,566 of record JAJPUD010012995.1, read on the forward strand.
CAGGTCTTCCTGACTTCAGGGCTGGTGCTCTATCCACTGCGCCACCTAACTGCCCCCTGCTTTTGCTTCTAACACAGTATCTGGAGCATTTATTTAGTCATTTTCTAGTCATGTCTCACCCTTCATGGGGTCAGATACTGGAGAGATTGACCCTTTCCTTCTCCAGCTCATTTTATAGACGTGGAAACTGAGGCACACAGGGTGAAGTGACTTGGCCAGAGTCACACAGATAATAAGTATCTGAGGCCAGAGTTACATTCAGGTCTTCCTGATCCCAGGCCTAGTGCTCTATCCACTGTGCCAGTTAGTTACCCTATCTGCAACATAGTAGCTGCTTAATAAGGAATGGCAAATCACTCAGCATCTTTGCCAGGAAAATTCCTAATGGGGTCACCGTGATTTGGACATAACTGAAACAACTGAACCACAATGACAACAGTTAAATTAATAAATGCTTCTTGGATGAATTAATCGGGACAGTTTCTCCTCACCTGCCTTAAAGGTTCTTTAAAACTCAAATCAAGTAACAGTTCCTACACTGTCTTCCCTGATCCCTTTAGGTGATTTACTCTTCAGACTTCTCCTTTTCTATCACTTCATTTAGGAATAATTCCTTCTGTTTCCCCTGCCCAGAAAGCCATTCCTAATAAAAAAAAAAAATAAGAAGAAAAAAAAAGTTCAGCAAAATTAATTAACACTGGGATTGACAATCTGTGTAATGCCCTATCCCCACCCCCAAGCTCTTCTAATGAAGAGAAGAAAGGGACAAATTTGCTGATCATTGTTTTTTTTTTTTTTTCTTTTTGCTGGGGCAATTGAGGTTAAGTGACTTGCTCAGGGTCTCACAGCTAGGGAATGTTAAGTGTCTGAGACCAGATTTGAACTCAGGTCCTCCTGACTTCAGGGCTGGTGCTCTATCCACTGGGCCACCTAGCTGCCCCCTGACCATTGTTTTTTGAGAAGGATTGAACAACAGTACATGCCTTTAAAGCTTTGGATTCAAGTCTGATGGCTGGTTAGAGACCATTAAAGCCTTTCCCCACCCTGGCTACTTTTTTAGCTTCTCTCCACCAGGACCAGACCCCTGGAAGACATCCCTCAAAGTGAATCTGCTCCGCTTTGGAACTCCTGGCCTACCCTGGGAACAGACGGCCTGGATGGGCCAGTGAGTGACTCATTCCTAACTCCACCAGCCCACACTCTCTGTCCTGTCCTTGGGTCCAGAACAGATTTGGAAACAAATTAGGAGGGAGGGACCTCCAACCTCAACCAGAACCACTCCACAACATTCCCAAAAACTGCTCTGAAAGCCTACAGGGAGCAGGCGTTCACCACCTCTGGGAACAGCCCTTCCATTGTGGGACAGCTTTCTTAGTGGGGAAGTTCTTCTTGCCAGCCAGCCTGCTCCTGGATCTGTCCTACAAGGGCCATTTAGAACAAGGAGAACTTTCTCTTCACACTAACAGTCCTTCAGATACTTGAAGAAAGCTCTCAGGACCAGTCAGTCCAAATTTCCTGTCTAATGGTCCACTAACTCACCTCCTTATCGACCCCACCTCACCCCTAATCTTGTCACACAGTAATCAGATCAGCACAGCCATTGTTTCTGGGAAAGTTATATCTGCTGACCTAGTAATGGCTTACCTCAACATCCCCAGAACTCACCAGATTCTCTCCCTTTCATGGCCTCCACTTCCCTGTGTGTGGATATCCTCTCTTCCTCTTAGAATGTAAGCTCCCCAAGAGCAGGGCCAGTCTCATTTTTAAAGCACAGTTCTCAGCATATAGTAAGGACCTAATAAAACTTTTCCTTCCTTCCTTCCTTCCTTCCTTCCTTCCTTCCTTCCTTCCTTC
>JAJPUD010012996.1:742-17728 GCA_023553655.1 Myrmecobius fasciatus
TAACATAATAAACATGTAGTGGATATCCTGCCATCTAGGGGAGGGGTAGGGAGTAGGGGGGGAAATTTGTAATAGAAAGCTTTGTAAGGGTTAATGTTGAAGAATTAAACATACATATGTTTTTTTTGCAAATAAATAATAATAATAATTTTACCTTGTATAATATTCTAACATTTCTCTTTTCTTCAAGTTGGGACATGAGTTTATTTATTTAGTTATTCATTCATTTATTTATTTGTTTATTCATTTATTTATTTAAAGAAAAGAATTACCTCAAAGGAAAAAGAAAGATCAGTAAAATATTTTTGAGAAAAAGAACTATCTCATTTTATAAGCAGAATTTAATTGACCTGACCACAGTGGACCTCTCTGAATAATTTAGCAGAGTTCAGTTGTCTAGTGAATTAGAAAAAAAGTTATCCAAGAGGAATTAAAATAGTTCTATATTTGCAAGCACTTAAATTAGAAACCAAATAAGAAATGATTTACACAGCAAAAAAGAAAAAGGCTAGGTAAATCCAGAAACTTCACCTCCGACCCCTTGGTAGTCAAATTGGGCAACAGATGGGAGATGTAGAAGAAAATGGTGTTAATTTGCAAATGACAGAAATTTGATGGAAACCAGGAAACTAGATCTGAAAACACTCTTTGAAACATGATTTGAAAGCAAATTAAGAAATTAACAGTATTAGAAGGAAATTGAAATGTTAAATCAATATAAAAAGAAATACAACTGTGCTTTGCAAGAATCATTCTAAATTAATCAGACTTTGCAGCTGAAAAAAAGAAAAAAGAATTGAAGACAATTTACACAGACTTGAAGCTCAATAGATAGATAACAATAAATGTAAAAATCAAATGCCTTGAAAAGTAAATTTTAAAAACACAGCCCTGCATATAAAGGTATTAACTCAGTAAGTAACAGTGGGTCAACAGTGCTGAGCCCAGAATCTGGTAAGCCTGAATTAAAAACCTAATTTCTCTGTGTCAGTTTCCTGATCTGTAAAATGACGATTTTTATAGCATCTACTTTTTAAGTTTAAAATTTTTTCCCACTTAATAGTATTTTGTTTTTTCCAATTATATGTAAAGTTTTCAACATTGACTTAATAAATTATTAATTTAACTTATTATTAAATTAACTTATTAATTTCATTTTATAGTATATTATTTTTCTAATTACATGTAAAAATGGTTTTTAACATTCACTTTTATAAGATTTTGAGTTCCACATTTTTTTCTCTCTCTTTTCCTTCCCTCTGCCCTCTCCAAGACAATAAGCAATCTGATATTGGTTATACATGTACAATAATTTTAAACATATTTCCGTATTAGTCATATTGTGAAAGAAAAATCAAAGTTAAAGGAAAAAACCATTAGAAAGAAAAAACAAAAAGGGGAAAATGCTATGCTTCAATCTGCATTCAGTTTCCATAGGTTCATTCTCCAGATGTGAATGGCATTTTCCATTTCAAATCTATTGGAATCATCTTTGATCCCTGTATTTTTAGAAAAGCTAAATCCATCAAATATTGATCATCGCACAATCTAGCACCTTCTTTCCAAGACTGATATGAACATCAAATGAGTTGGAAGATATAAAGGGCTTTGTAAATTTTAAACCACTATGTAAATGCTATAATTTTCAAAGCAGAAAGAAAAGTCCTTGATTATGTAAAGCAGCAATGCAAGTATTTTTTAGACTGAGATAAGAGAAGAAAGGTTGTTATTTGTCCTTTGTTCTCAGAAAAGACCATGACATCTGGGAGGTGATGCCATAACTCATAAGTGAATTAGGTATAAATGAGGGAGGGCTTTGCAAAGTCACCAGCCTTACTCTTTCCTCCAGAGCCATGTGAGTGCAGTGGGCAGATATACATCAGGATGACTGGAAGTGGTCCAGGATGCAATGAGAGACTTAATCTTTTTTTCAAAAAGAGAAAGAGAGAAAGAAACTGGAAACAGTGGATACGAGAATGGCTGAATAAATTATGGTATATGAATGTTATGGAATATTATTGTTCTGTAAGAAACAACCAGCAGGATGATTTCAGAGAGGCCTGGAGAGACTTGCATGAACTGATGCTGAGTGAAATGAGCAGAACCAGGTGATCATTATACACGGCAACAACAATACCATATGGCGATCAATTCTGATGGACATGGCTCTCTTCAACAATGAAATGTTTCAAACTAGTTCCAATTGTTTAGTGATGAAGAAAGCCATATACACCCAGGGAGAGGTCTGTGGGATCTGAGTGTGGACCACAACATAGCATTTTCAAGCTTTCTGTTGATGTTTGCTTGCATTTTGTTTTCCTTCTCAGGTTTTTTTTTTCTTGTAGATCCGATTTTTCTTGTACAGCAACATAACTATAAATATGTATACATATATTCAATTTGTCAAGTATTTTAACATAATTAACATGTAGTGGATTTCCTGCCATCTAGGGGAGGGGTGGGGAGTAGAGAGGAAAAATTTGTAACAGAAAGCTTTGTCAGTGTTGAAAAATTACCCATGCATATGTTTTGCAAATAAAAAGCTTCAGTAAAAAAAAATTGGGGCTCTCCCTTCTAAATAGAGAAGAAGTTTGAAGTATTATGGTATTAAAAGATAAAATGTGTTGATGGTAATGAGGCAATTATGAGGCCCTGCAGGAAACAAGTTACAGGTCCCCCACTGGGAATCTAGCATGGAACAGGGTGTTGGCCATAAAGTGTACAGACAGGTAAGCATTGCTTACCTTTAAATGGTCCTGGGCTTATTATAATATATTTAGTGATCATTATAATATATTATAATTATGATATAATATTATATAATTATGTATCACATATAATTATATATTATAACATAATATAATTAGCATTGTTATTTCCCCCCCTTAAAGGAGAAATATGGGAAATCCCCTGGGAAATCCTATGTATATTGAGTCCTGCTCTGTCTTCTCCAATCATGGCTTGTCATATATTTCTTATCAGTCAATCCTAGGCACTCTTGCCTTATAAAAGAACCACTCTCTGTCCTGGTTGTTCTCGTCCCTCCCCTAAGGAGAGAACACTGGATGCATTACCCTAATAAATGCCCAAATAAATGCCCTTGACTGGTTTGGAGAGGGTCTGATCCTGAATTCTTTCAAAAGCAACACCAGAACACACACTTGGTATCCCCAACACCCACCTTGGTGGCCCATTCAGGGAGTCTGTGATTCAGACTCCCTCCCTTTAGCCAGTGTCTCCCAAGCACCTGTGGACCTCTGTGCCTAGTAGATTCCCTCCAGGTGGAAGATGCTCTTTGGGAAGAGGCCCTGAGCTCATTGTCTTCCTCAAAGAGGCTATAGGCAGAATACCTCAGGCTTATGGCATAATGGGACAGTCCCTAACATACCACAGGACTCACCACTAAGCTGCCTTTTGCAGAATTGGAAAAACTTGGTCCCCAAGAACTAAAAAAGCAGCAGCTCCAAGGAAGGAGTTAGTGCAGTTACTAAAGACTTTGTCCCTTGGGTAGGGTGTTAACTTGCAGCTTTATACTGATAAAGATCTAGATTCCAGCTGCCCAAAGATAGCAAGGGTTACCATGAGGGAAAGCTAAGAGATTTTTTGTCACTCCAAAATTAGATGAATTTATTTTTAATTAGATCCCAAAGCTGAAGTTGTAGATTATATTTAAATCTTAAGAAGTGTCTTTGTCCCCCATCCTCCAATATGTCAGACATCAGGGCAATGTGTTTAAAGAAGCACAAAATAAGTTTTTTTTGTCTTGTAATATACTTTGTTTAGGGCAGGGTTTTTATAGCATAGCCTTGATGTGATCACTTTAGGATTTCAGTGATTTTTAAAAATATATATATTAACATTGTAAAAGCTGTTTTTCTTTTATAAGTAAAGTTGGTGGAGGGGGTGAGAGAAATATAGCTCTTGATTTATAAATTATTGTGTTAACTCTCTCTAGATTCTAAAAGATGAAGAAAAGGAAGACAAAAAAAAAAGGGAAAAGGACCCACATGTGCAAAAATGTTTATAGCTGTTCTTTTGGTCATGGCAAAGAATTGGAAAATGAGTAGATGCCCATCAATTGGGGAATGGTTGAATAAGTTACGATACATAAAAGTAATGGAATATCATTGCTTTATTTAAAAAATGATGAGCAGGATCATTTTATTTTTTTCTTTGCAAACTTTAATTTCTTTTAATTAAAGCTTTTTATTTACAGAACATATGAGTGATTTTTCTACATTGGTCTTTGCAAAAAAAAAAAATTTTTTTTGTTATAAATTTTTCCCCTCCTTCCCCCCACCCCCACCCCAGATGACAGGTAGTCTAATACCTGTTAAATATGTTAAATTATATGACAAAGATATGTATACATATCTCTACAGTTATCTTACTGCACAAGAAAAATCAGATCTAGAAAGAGGAAAAAAAAAAAACCTAAGAAGGAAAACAAAATGCATGGAAATATTCACAGAAAGCGTTAAAATGCTGTGTTGTGGTTCACACTCAGTTCCCTCAGGCCTCTCTCTGGATGTATATGACTATCTTCATCGCTGAACAATAGGAACTGGTTTGAAACATTTTATTGTTGAAAAGAGCCATGTTCATCAGAATTGATCATCATATAGTCTTGTTGTTGCTGTGTATAATGATCTCCTGGTTCTGCTCGTTTCACTCAGCATCAGTTCATGCAAGTCTCTCCAGGCCTCTCTGAAATCGTCCTGCTGATCATTTCTTACAGAACAATAATATTCTATAACATTCATATACCATAATTCATTCAGCCATTCTCCAATTGATGGGCATCCATTCAGTTTCCAGTTTCTAGCCACTACAAAAAGGGCTGCCACAAACATTCTTGCACATGTGGGGCCCTTTCCTTCCTTTAAGATCTCTTTGGGATATAAGTCCAATAGAAACACTGCTGGGTCAAAGGGTATGCACAGTTTGATAACGTTTTGAGCTTAGTTCCAAATTGCTCTCCAGAATGGTTGGATCCATTCACAATTCCACCAACAATGTATCAGTGTCCCAGTTTTCCTACATCTCCTCCACCATTTGTCATTATCTTTTCCTGTCATCTTAGTCAATCTGAGAGGTGGGTAGTGGTATCTCAGAATTGTCTTAATTTGCATTTTGGAAAATCTTGGAAAAAAATTTAATTTAGAAAAATTTTGAAGAAACATATTAAGTAGGCAGTCAAGGCTTTTTTTGATCTGTTAATGGGAATTGGAAATAGCTAGAACCCCACACAATATGTTCTAAGAACACAAACCATTTCACATCTCCTAAAAATTTTTTGAAACAGAAATATGTGCATTCTGGGATATGGTTGTAAAGGAAAATTGGGTAGTCTCAGTAATAGGTTTGAAAGATTTGAAAAGAGAAATAAAGCCTGGAGAGAAAATATGGAAGGCAAATAAGAAAGTTTGGGGGCAAATGGGGATATACCCTGCACATACACTATAGGCAGGCAGTAGCAATTTCATGTGGTCCAAGCTCTTCTTGTTCTTGGATAGTTGTTCTGGATGATCTTACACCAGCTTCAGAGAGTTTAAACATGTTGAGAGAGTATGTGACTTTGTTTGAAGTAAAAAGATTGAGAAAGAAAATTTAGTAGTTTGATTTCAAAGTCAATAGACAAAGTTATAGAAGGTTTGAAGGAATCAAAATGGAGGATAACACATTTCGAGTTCCTCCTGTTTTTTATATACTCTCATGTTAGAGTCCTTGGAAGTAGATTAGCTGGAAATAGTGAATCCCATAATATGAAATGCTTGGAATAAATAATGTTTGTGTAAAATATAATACTAAATAATTGAAATTAAGGGAATTTGAAGTGCATTCAACTTTAAATGATTAATATTACCTGAGGACAGAATTCTGGGAAGACGGTAGAATAAGTCAGAAAATTCTAAGCTTTCCAGATTCTCCTCCTCCCCCCCCCAGCCAAAAGACATAATTACACCTCAATACAAACAGAGCAGTTAAAAAATATGAAGCAGGGAAGAATGGTGGTCTTCCTGTGATAATCAAAAAAGATCTGAAGAAAGATACCAGGACAAGAGTTTGGCTAGGGTTAAGTATAAACATCTCCAAGCTAGTTCACCTGTAATAAGCAACAAGCAGTGAGCCTTGGGGCTACTTGAGTTGGGAGCTATCCTGTAACCACAAGAACTTCCACTTCCTAGACAATGTGAAGATTCAAGCATCTGAGCTGGGGAAGATTGAAAGAACCTCTGCTGATAAGGAACATCAGACCCAGCTGTGCTGCTGATAAAGAGTCCTGCATGAGAAGGAACCAGCACATACCTGGCGAGTACAGAAGGGTAGGGCAGGAATGCCACTGGCTGTGGGCACTTACAGAAGGGTGCAGTTCTTGGTATTTGGTCTCAAGCCAAAGGGGAGAACTGAAGGAAGACCTCCCCCCCACCTCAGGACAAAAGGTGATTGATTACACTAACAAGCTCTCCTTGGAGGAAAAAAAAGGGCAGGCAAATAAGAAAGAACTTAGTTATAGAAAATTACTAATGGAATAGGGAAGACCAGAGTTCATCTTCAGAGGATACTGAAGTAAAAAAAAAAAAGTCTCTTTTACCCCAAAGAGAAACATCAAATGGCCACCTACCCCAAAAGAATTCATAAAAAGACTCAAAAAAGACTTTAAAAATCAAGCAAGAGAGTTTGAGAAAATAAATGAATGGATGGATGGATGGATGAATAAGGATAATCCAAAAAAAAAAAAAAAGCAAGAAGAATATGAAAAAAGTCAAATGACAGGAAAAGGAGATCCAGAATCTTTTTTTTTTTTTTTTAGTGTTTCTATTGGGTTTATGTCCCAAAGAGATCTTAGAGGAGGGAAAGAGACCCACATGTGCAAGAATGTTTGTGGCAGCCCTTTTTGTAGTGGCTAGAAACTGGAAACTGAAGGGATGCCCATCAATTGGAGAATGGCTGAATAAATTATGGTATATGAATGTTCTGGAATATTATGGAATAATACGTAAGAAACGACCAGCAGGATGATTTCAGAGAGGCCTGGAGAGACTTGTATGATCTGATGCTGAGTGAAACGAACAGAACCAGGAGATCATTATACACGGCAACAACAATATTACATGATGATCAACTCTGATGGACATGGCTCTCTGCAACAAAGAATTGTCTCAAACCAGTTCCAATTGTTCAGTGAAGAAAGCCATATACAACCAGAGAGGGGGATATGAAATGTGGACCACAACATAACATTCTCATGCTCTCTATTGATGTTTGCTTGCATTGTGTTTCCTTTCTCTGATTTTCTTTTTTTTTCTTGTAGATAGGATTTTTCTTGCACAACTTGTCAAGTATTTTGACATTATTAACATGTAGTGGACTTCCTGCCATCTAGGGGAGGGGAGGAGACTGGGGGTAAAATATGTAATGGAAAGCTTTGTAAAGATCAATGCTGAGGAACTACCCATACATATGTTATACAAATAAAAAGCTTTAATATAAAAAAAATAATAAAATAAAAAAAATTTTTAAAAAAGGAGATCCAGAATCTTAAGAAAGAAAATGATTTCTTGAAAAGTAGAATTGGTCAAGAAGAAGCCAGCAAAATTATAAGAGAACAAGAATTAATAAAATAAAATATAAATAATGAAAAAAAGAAGACTGTAAGTCATCTCATAAGAAAAATAAGAAATCTGGAGAACAGATGAAGAGGAGAAGACATAAGAACAATTGGACTACCTGAAGCTACAATTAAAAAAGAATCTTGATGTAATAATACAAGAAATATTTAAGGAAAATTGCCCTAAAATGTAGAACAATGGGGAAAGTAGAATTAGGAAAAAAAAATCCACTAATCATCATTTGAAAGAGATCCAAGGTAAACCTAGAGAATGATAAATTTTGAAACCCTCAGATCAAAGAGAATATTTTATAAGCAATAATAACAACAAAACCAATTCAAATATCATTGAGCCACAATTAGAATCACATAAGACCCAGCAGAGGCTACAATAAAAGATCATAGGTCTTGGAATACTACATATTAAAAATCAAAAGAACTAGGGCTGTAGCCAAAAATCATCAATCCAGAAAAAATTTACCATAATTATAAATGGAAAAAAATTGAACATTCAACAAATTGCCCTAATTTCAGGATTTTGTTGCAACCCTTCCCCTCAAATATAATAGAAAATTTGACATATAAGACACAATGAGAATTATACAGTAAACAACAAAGACTAATTTCAAGGGCCTCAATAAGGACAAACTCTTATGTTTTATACATATATATGTAAATAATATAAACCATATATCTAAGTATATTATTAGTAATTGGGTAGTTCAATAGAAAGATTGAAGTAAAGCCCTTTGGTCATAGTAATTGAATATGTTCTATTATGAACAATGTTTCATAAAATCTGTTCTCTATTCCATTTATAATTTTTATATTTACACATCCCAAATCTTTGGGTTTTAGTTATTAAGCATCTTAAAGAAAAATCATTTATGTTATGTTGGACTTAAAGCCATCTACTTAGCATTAATATTTCCTATGTCAAAATAAGTTGTAGATTTTATGTGATGAATCTCTTACTATTACCAAAATAAGATTACATTCAATATTTATTATCTAGGATATGTGATCCTTGAGACTTAATGCACCTTTGAAGCTCAGATATATTGCTATTTAACTCCTTATGAGATGTTTAACTGATATTCTGAGGCTGACTCCAGATATGATCAAGAAAAGTTATTCATGATAACAGCAACCCTATGGGATTTCACATATATCAACTATAGCTGGACTTACATATCTCACCTGGCCAACTTCAGTCTGGTTCAATTCAATTGGTCATCTACATAACTTTTGCCCAGAATTGACCTAGAAATCAGGGAACTCTTTTCCCTTATGTCCCCATTTTTATGACAAATTTCTTTGCTTTTTTTGGGGGGAGGGGTTGAGGCAATTGGGGTTAAGTGATTTGCTCAGAATCACACAGCTAGGAAATGGTAAGTATCTGAGGCCAGATTTAACCTCAGTTCCTCCTGACTCCAGAGCCAGTGCTCTAGCCATCTAGCTTCCCCTTTAGCAAATTTCTACAATCAAAAAGTTTTATAAGTACAATGTTAGATCTATTAAATAATAGAATGATACTGAAGCATCTCTGAGTTATAATAGGATGCAAGTATGAACACCTTATAATTTTAATTTTTATTTATAATAAAATTATAAGAAAGGGATTTTGTCCTCTAAAGGGGGGAATGATTAGACAAGATAATGTGAAACGCTGTCTAATTAAATGGAATAGTAAAATTTTGAGGTTTGTATCAACCCAAACTCTTACCCTGATGAGCTCCTTAAGGACCAAGTTGTCTGACTTCCCAGTGCCTTGACTCCCACTCATGATACAGGAGGTGCTCCTTGGAAACACTTATGGAAAATCTTTGATGTCACTTTTTTTTGCAGTCTAAAAGGGGAGTCTGGAGTCATTCAATCTTACTAATCTAACTATTGCTATTCAGGAACATCCTTCTCACTCCAAGATTTACAGGAGTCCCTAAACTCATGCACAAATGTCATCCTACACAATCTTATTGCTCTTGACCATCTTCTCTCCTGTGAGAGTGGCGCCTGCACTCTTGTTAACACACCATGCTATGTTATATAAATAATTCTAAATAGACCAAGATACGTGTCAGCTGCTCCTCTTGGGATCACAAGCTGGAATTCCTGGTTATTTACCCTCCTGTTGCCACTCCTGAACCCCCCTCCTCATGGTCTTGTCACTTTTAATATTTGACCCATGCATCCTGAATCTACTCACTAGGATTATATGCTCTAAACTGGAATTTATTAAAGTCCAGATGATAGCCCAGAATGGCTGCACCCCATAGGAACTTTCCTGCATCCCTTGGATTCTGCATACACCCTATTTAAATCATTTCCTCCAAAGGGAAGGACCTGTTGAGGAAGGGACATCTCTATGACTCTTGCCATCCTGAATTAGCTACAGAAGCTGAGATCTTCATTACAGCTTTCATGCTAATGAGTCCCTAATCCTTGAGGAGGGAATTAATGAGAAAAAAATTTTGCAGGAAACAAGATAAGAGATATAGCATGGAACAGGATGTTGGTCATAAAACCACAGAAAAGACTTTCCTGAAATGACCCCTGCACATAACCAACCTTCTACCTTTGGTAAGCCTAAACTCATTATACTATATTTAGTAGCCCTAGGTTCATTATAATATAATTAGCATTTGGTCCTCCCCTTCCCCATCCCCTCCCAGCCTTAGAGCAGGAACATAGGAAATCCTATGCACACTGAGTCCTTCTTTGTTTTCTTTATTTGGGCTTGATGCCTTTTTTTTTTTTTTTTCCATCAGCCAATCCATCAGTACTCTTGCCTATAAAAGAACCACTCTTTCTCCTGATTGTGCTGCTCCCTCCTTTAAGGAGAGCCCACTGGGTGTGTTACCCCAATAAATGCCCAAATAAATGCCTTTGCTTGGGTTGGAGACTGTTTGAGCCTGACTTCTTTTAGAGAAGAACCACAATACACACCTGGTACCCCAATAATATTGTACAATGCTATTCAAATATTCTCTGAGTTTCTAAAAAGTGTCTGCTGACCTCCAAGTATCGTTTGCAACTTCCACAGAACTCCCACAAAATTCCCATTTAATTTCTATGCCAATCCCAAATGTATCTAAACCACAATGGGGAAAGTTGCAATGTAGAATGGATAACTTTTATTTGATTGGTAGTTTACTTCACAATTTATTAATCAAGTTACTTATCATGTCCTATCACAGGATCTGCATGTCTTTCAGTTGTTTAAGAATACATGTTATTTACATCATCTCACACAAACATTTATCTATTATTTAAAAAAAGCAATTGAGTCAAAATAATTCAATTATAAAATGGACACATGATAAAATAAAATTACTTACATTGAACATTGTTGGTGGAACTGTGAACAGATCCAACCATTCTGGAGAGCAATTTGGAACTATGCTCAAAAAGTTATCAAACTGTGCATACCCTTTGACCCAGCAGTGTTTCTATTGGGCTTATATACCAAAGAGATCATAAAGGAAGGAAAGGGACCCACATGTGCAAGAATGTTTATGGCAGCCCTTTTTGTAGTGGCAACAAACTAGAAACTGAATGGATGCCCATCAATTGGAGAATGGCTGAATAAGTTATGGTATATGAATGTTATGGAATATTATGGAATAATATGTAAGAAACGACCAGCAGGATGATTTCAGAGAGGCCTGGAGAGACTTGCATGATCTGATGCTGAGTGAAATGAGCAGAACCAGGAGATCATTATACAAGGCAACAACAATGCTATATGACGATCAATTCTGATGGACATGGCTCTCTTCAACAATGAAATGTTTCAAACCAGTTCCAATTGTTCAGTGAAGAAAGCCATATACACCCAGAGAGAGGGATGTGAAATGTGGACCACAACATAGCATTTTCATGCTCTCAACTGATGTTTGCTTGCATTGTGTTTCCTTTCTCTGATTTTTCTTTCTTGTAGATATGATTTTTGTTGCACAACAATGAAAAGTGTGGAAATATATATACATATATTCTATTTGTCAAGTATTTCAACATAATTAACATGTAGTGAATGTCCTGTCATCTAGGGGAAGGGTGGGGAGTAGAGGGGAAAAAATTTGTAACAGAAAGCTTTGTAAGGGTTAATGTTGAAGAATTACCCATACATGTTTTGCAAATAAAAAGTTTTAATTAAAAAAAAAGAATTATTTACATTGAGTTAGCAAAGTTATTCCTATTGTCTCATTGAGATAATAAGATTTATTCTCAACATATTCAGATGAGTTAGAAATAGAGAATATTTTTGCAAATTCTGTAACATTTTTTGCCCCATCAGACAAAAGAATCACTTACTTGATCTTTTTTCTTCCACAGTTTCCTATTATTGTTGTTCTGTCATGTCCAACTGATAATTAAATAGGTATAATAGAGAGAGAGCAGGCTTTGTCATCAGGAATCTCTCCCAGCCTCACTTCTCTCCTCCAGAGTAAGTACCCCTAGCACCTTTCGTTGTTGTTTAGTCATTTTTCAGTTCTGTCTGACTCTTTATAACCCCATTTGGGGTTTTCTTGGCAAAGGTACCGGAGTGATTTGCCATTTCCTCCTCCAGATCATTTTAGAGATGAGAAAATGAGGCAAACAGAGTTCAATGACTTGCTCAGGGTCTAGTAAGTATCTGAGACACATTTGAAAACAGGTCCTCCTGACTGCAGGACAGGCACACTATCACCTATACCTTGCTTCCCCTCAGTTTAGCCAGGAAAGAAGACCTTACTCTTCTATAAAGTTAGTTTTTGCCTAAATGGATCTTTGTTTCTATGTTTAGTACAACAGGTGAGCAAAAAGGGATATGAATGGCAATAGCAACAATAAAAGAATTGTTGGTAAGCTCAAACTTTTTCTTTAATAGCTCAGCAATAGTATGATCTCTGATCTACCAGGTACACAATGGTAAGAAACCAAACCAAGCCACTTACAAAGTAGGTCTTTTCATTTTGTTATTATACAAGTTGATTTTATTCAAATGACTAAATATAGTTATAATGACCATGTTCTGGTGTTTTCACCAGAATACAAAGTAGTTACAAAAGAAACTGCTGAAAAACTTTTTGTAATAAAATCACTGTTAATCTCCAAAAATGCTCCTAAAAAGCCCGGGACTTCAATGCTGAGTTCTGGTAAATCCCATTGCAGATGAACTCCAATGGAGTCAACTGTGCTAGCAGCCTCTCCATTATCCAAAAAGGAAGAATGACCATTCCCAAGCAAAGAAACTGCCTTGTGATAGGGATGAGGTCCTGAATAACTGGATGTGGTTCACAGAGAAAGGATGAAATATTGATGGAATTGCTCCCTGAAGCAAGCAGGAATGGCACTAAGGAAGATCACTTTATGGCCCCAGCTTGCTGTGTCCTACCAAGAAATCCAAGTTATATCAAATCCCTGAGGTCAAATTTCCCCTACAAATCTGTCCATGGCTCACCCCATCTTTGCTAAATCTCTCTTGGGGTTATAGCCCACAGCAGCACTCTGCCTTAATGGTGTCTTTTCCCTTCCTCCTTCCCCCATGCCACGTGATATCTCTTCTCTCATCCCCCCACTATGCTTCATGGTATCTTTCTCCTTTTTACAGCTAACTCTTTTAGTGTACCAATCTCTTTTAGGATTTAGCTTGCAAGCTAAGGGCATGCCCCAACCTTATGGGGTATTCCCTTTCTCCTGGTTAATTGTTAAGTTCCACTAGGGAACTTGTCTTTTCCATAATTAATTATTAAAATCCCTTTCCTTGCTATGTGCTCTCCCAACTCTATTTCATATTTACATGATGTCTATTGCATCTCTTTATTTTGTCTGTAATCTTTATTATTAAATATACCTACCTTTTGCCAAAGAGAATGGCCATTATGAATTCTTCACATGTCCAACCCCAACATTTGGTGTCTGAGCTAACAATAACATCAATAGCAGGACTGCCATCTCTAGAATGGCTCTATGAATTTCTATGGAGTGCTTTTTGAGGAAGTAAGTAGCAAAGGCTTAATTGAGTATGTGAGATATAAACTTTAAAACAGCCAGTTACAGATACTGCTATGTTCCCTTGCCTGCTGCTTCCTTTCTCAGTAATCACAAATGCATTATTTAAGAACCTATTTCATAAGTGTGCATTCTAGTAGATAAAATAACCCTAATATAAATAAATTGTTACACTATGCTATCACTGACTGCATTTTATAAGGTAGTAGATAGTAGCCATACTTCCAGAAGGAATAATATTGCTATTGTATTGATGGTGTTTTAGGGGTGTGATGGTACCCCCAAAATGTTGGAGTTCCTAGATTAGTGTCATAGGCATCATGAAAGAATTCATAGGCTCAAATAGGGGCAACATTTATCATTATTACACTATATTTTGACAATGAACTAAATTCCAAAAGAAAATTTGCAAAAAATTAGGAAAAAGGGAGAGGAAAGCCAGTTACTTAGGGGAGGGGAACCTTTAGGTTAGGAATTTCACAATTATTTTTCATTAGCTCCAGGATGTCACTGATTGCCAATTTTATGTCTTAGAGGTTAGTTGGAGTTAGTTGGAGAGGTTAGATATCTCACCTTGCTATTGTTACTCATGATAGCCAGTCGTTCAAATATTAACTAAGATAAAACAGCTACTAACATCCTGGCCATGAAATATAGACTAAGTCAATACAATCAGCATTTTGGAGCCAACATCCTAGCCATAAAATATAAACTAGGACAAAAAAATCTAAAGGTGGAGATGCAGTATTCTTAAGACAAGACAACCTGCACCATATCATCCCTTAAGATCATTATTTCCCTGGTTAGGTAGCTGCAAGGTTACTACATCATTCCCTTCTCAAACAGTGATATAGCTGATATAGCAAGAAATGTTGTTACTTAGGAACCAGATGATGTACTTTAGGAGAATCACCACAAGTTGGGATTAGTCATGTGAAACATTAACAATGGCCATTCTCTTTGGCAAAAAGTTGATTTATTTAGGAGAATAGATTGCATGCAAAATGATGGCATACAATAGACACCAGAAATGGTAAATAAAAAATAGAGGTGGGAAAACATATAAAAGACAAGTTTCTTAGTGAAACTCAAATTAACCAGTAGGAAGGGAGCACCTCATGAAGTTGGGGTGCATTCTTAGCTGACAGGATAAATCTTGAAAAGGATTTAGTACCTTAAAAGTGTTAGTTAACCATAAAAAAGAAGTGATGTTGAAAAGCATAGTAGGATTAGGGGAGATACCACGTGGCATGAGGGTAACGGGAAAAATACCACAAGGCAGAGTGCCAGTGGTGAACTGACCCAAAGGAGGGCAGTAGCAAAACCACAGCCCATAATCTATTTTATAGGGAAAATTTAGCCTTAGAGACTTGACATAATTTAGATATCTGACTGGATTATCTCCAGAGGGTGGGACCACAGAACTAAACTGATTTCAATTATCAGAGCCTTCTTCCTGCCTGCCCTAGGGAATTATTTTTATCAGTTCTTCAATTTCTCTCTGCCAAGCACACCCAACATTCAGAACCTCATCAATTCCCCACTCTTTTAATTTATTAAAGACATCTTTTGAAAAGTAGATTGGGCATCCCTAAACAGAAGGAAGTCTAGTGGACCACACTGAAATTTTAAGGGCCAAATCCTGGAATATTTGTTAAGTAGTGGAAGTGAAATACAGTGGTTTATGGAATTGAAGTGTTACAAAGATGAATTGAAGCCTAAATATGGTGATATCACAGGGGCACAAAGTTGGTTACCAGGACACAATAGCAGAGATTAGCACAAAGTCACTTTGCACCTTACTGGGGAGTCCACTCAGACACTGGGTAGTATTTTGTTGGGTTCCATTCACCCCAACAATTAGTTTCCCTCCAAAGAAATGGGACCTTGGAGTATGGGACAATGATCTCATCTTATGAAATCACTGCCTATTGAGAATGGACATAGAGCTGATTCGGAGAGGTGGATGAAGAGGTGATCTAAGTGAGTTATCCAGTGGGATTCTGAATCAGATCCCCGAAACTGGTCAATACAATTATCTAGTACTTATTATTTGAAGGTGATAAGCAAAAGACTTAGATATTGGATAGAGAGAATATACCTTAAACTCATAAATAGTGCATGAAATCAAGCTTGGTCTTAGTTTAATCAGTTATCTTCCTCACTGACAGGAGCCCACAGGGTGGGGTAGGGATATATGGTTAAAGCAGAAAAAAAAAATGCTTAAGAAGTGTGGAAAAGAACAATTCACTTGGAGAGAGTATGATCAATTTTCTCCACATTCCTTGAAGATTGAGGATGCCAGACAGAGTGGAGATAATCATTTTAATTGCCTTAGTAATTTATGTTTTGAAGGCTAGTCATTCTATAAAGAGTTGGACAGGCTAAAATGAGGCATGATCTCTTTTAGTAGAAACTACATTATTTGCAAATATCTTGCAGTTGATAAAGAAAACCCAGAAATGACAATTAATAGGAGAAGGGGTAGTAGAATGGACTTCTCTAGACATCTCAGTTTCCAGAGACCTCCATTGAAAATGCTTTTGTCAAAAGGGGATGTTAATTGAAAGTGATATGCCAAGCAAAGTAGATAGGCAAGATCCCCATGAAGGAAATTGCTTTGGGGAGCTGAAGTTATATTTGACCCAAAAGCAATTTTCAGAAAAAAGGATCCCACTAAATTAAAGGAAGCATCCAACCCTTCATTAATGGGGGTCTGAGAATGACCTTCTGTTAAAAATTAGGACTTTTGAAATAGAGAAATTAGTTCAAACACCTATGAAGCATATGTGTAAAATCTTTCTATCAATCTTTTTTAGACAATCATCTGTCGTCTGAACAGGTTTTAGAAGAGGGAGTTTAATGGCAGGGTTCAACAGTGCTTTCAGGAACTACTTGGGTACAAAATATCAGATTTGGGGCATGATTAATAATGCCTAATAAGTTTTCCTAGCTTGTTCATAAGAGACTAAAGGACATACTTTGTAGCCTGGCATAAACCTAAGAAAAGTTTCCTCTGACTTGCCTTTGGGATTAGAAGCTGGCCTAAGGATATTTGCTTTTTAAGCTGACCATTTGATCTAAATATAGAGATTTACTATAAGAGGGGGAAACAAAACAGAGACATGATTACAGTACAAAGCACCCTTAGCTATCTATCTTCAGGTAATACTCTGTTAACAACCAATCATTCAATAAAAATTCCACCTCATAGACAGACTCAAATAATCACGTAGGAAACATTCCTGTTCAAAGGAACAAAACTGGGAAACTGAGTCAAAAGGATCCGATCTTAAGCAGAGACTAAGATTGTCCTCCCAACTCTTTCATCCACCTCTAAGTTCAGTTTGGCATCCCTGTGAGTAACTTAAGGGATATCT
>JAJPUD010012996.1:35419-46408 GCA_023553655.1 Myrmecobius fasciatus
GAAGCTGACAGATCCTGTGTAATTCTAATTACAGTTCCTCGGTATTTGAACTGTTTCTTTCTAGCTGCTTGCAATATCTTTTCCTTGGTGCGATAGTCCTGAAATTTGGCCACGATATTCCTTGGGGTTTTAATTTTGGGGTCTCTTTCTGGAGGTGATTGGTGAATTCTTTCAATGCCAATTTTGCCTTCTGATTCTAAAACATCAGGGCAATTCTCTTTCATGATTTCCTGGAAGATAGCATCCAGGTTCTTTTTTTCATTGTGGCTTTCAGGGAGACCGATAATCCTTAGATTGTCTCTCCTGGATCTGTTTTCCAAGCCAGTTGTTTTTCCTTGGAGATATTTCATATTTTCTTCTAATTTTTCATTTTTTTGTTTTTGTTTGACTGATTCTTGAAGTCTTATTGAGTCATTTACTTCTATTTGTTCAATTTTAATTTTTAAAGTATTATTTCCTTCAGTTATATTTTTTAGCTCCTTTTGTAGCTGGCCAATTGAATTTCTCGATTCAATGCATTCTTTTTCCATTTTGCCAGTTTTATTTTTCAGTGAATTGTTGTCTTTTTCCAATTCACCAAATTTGTTTTTCAGTGAATTGTCTTTTTCCAATTCACCAATTTTGTTTTTCAGTGAATTGTCTTTTTCCAATTCACCAATTTTATTTTTCAGTGAATTTTTTTCTTTTTCCAATTCACCAATTTTGTTTTTCAGTGAATTGTTTTCTTTTTCCAATTCACCAGTCCTATTTTCCAGTTTTTGATATTTCTGTTGCACTGATCTCAATTTATTTCCCCATTCTTCTTCTAGCTCTCTTTTGAGATTCTTAATGCAATCTTCCAGGTAAGCCTTCTGGAAGGGAGACCAACTTAAGTCCGCCTTTGTGGCTTCATCTGGGATTGTTTTCATAATGTCAGAATCTGGGTACTATTCTATTTTTTCTCTGTAAAAGTTGTCTATGGTGAGAGCTCTTTTCTGCTTCTTGCTCATGATTTAAAGTTGGGGTATCGTTCACCAGCAGAGAATACTGCAACAATTTGTATTTGCCCTTGGGCAGTTTGCCAAGTTGACTTCCTGTCTGAGACTGGTCGGGCTAGATTCGCACTAGGACCACGTTTTCAGCTGCTCTCGATCCACCCTTTACCAAAGGCAGATCTGCCAAAGCACCTGCCCGCAAGCAGAGCAAAGTGGCTCAGGTGTCTCCCAGGGGCTTCCTGGGTGCCCTAAACCTGCCCCTCTATCGCAGCCCTGACTTCCGCCCCGGCTGGTGTCTGTCTGATCATGACCAGCTGCCGATTTCTCCTGAGGCTAACCTTCTCCGGAGTTCTTTTAAAGTAGATTTTTGATAGAAGTGCGTTGTAGTCCAAGTGTTTGGTGGAGCCCTCACTCCAAAACCAGTTCAGAGGCTCACTTTGTCTGGGTCTGAGGGAAGGTCTCAGGAGTTCACAGAGAACGCTGTCTGCAGTTCGCCATCTTGGCTCCGCCCCCCAAAAAAGGAATACTTCATTCTGAATTTAGATACAGTCAGTTCCTTCTCAGGATATGGATAGAATTTTTCATCATAAATCCATCAGAGTAATTGTGGATGATTGTATTACGGAGAATAGCAAAGTCATATACAGCTGGTCATCCCAGAACATTGCTATTACTTTGTATACAATCCATTTCACTTTGTTGTGAGTGCATGGAGGACTTTCCAGATGTTTGTTTGTTTGTTTCTGAGAGCATCCTGCTCATCATTTCCCATAGAACAATAATATTTCATCACAAACACATACCACATTTTATTGAGCCACTCCCCAATTGATGTGTATCCCCTCAATTTCCTTTTTTTTTTGCCCTGAGAAGAAAGCTGCTATGAATGTTTTTGTACACATAGGTCATCTTCCTTTTTTAAAAATATTTTTGGTATCTATGTCTAGTAATGGTGTTGTTAAGTCAAAGGATATGCATGAATTTATAGCCTTTTGGGAACAGAACACATCTTTTGATAATTCATCAGTTGGGGCATGGGAAAGCATTATATTTAAAATACAAATGTTGTAAGGCACATGTGTAGAGAATAAGCCCATGAGATAACACATGGTCCCTTTCTCTCAGTCTTTTTTTCCTCCTTGAAAATTATTGTGAGATTCTCCTTAGATACAGTTCTCCCCTGGCTATGAGGATTGATCCCTTTCTAGAGTCAGCAGCCAGTTTTTTCTCCATCACAAGGGGGGGTCACAATCCCCAAAGCTACCACTGACCTTAAGTGGCTGTCTTTCTACCTCCATCTGCAGGTATTTCTTCTGGCACTGGCTCCTATTACATCATCAATTCTGCCCTCAAGTTTACTTCTTGATGAGGGATTTCTAATGGCTTGCCTGAGGACTCTCCTTTTGGAATACTCATTCACCTAAAACAAGAAAAGAGAGAATATAAAAGAAATCAATATGAGCTGGTGGACATATAGCAACCCAGTGAGGAAACAGAGATTGCTGTTCCATCACTCACTTATTCCTAGAAGTTTTCCAGTTTCCACCTGAGAGGGAAAGGAAAAGGCATCAACAATACCCTTTTTGTATTCAAATTTAGTTCCAACAGTCCTAGCTCCTCAGCCAATCACTTTGCTGAGCCCCAGTCCCCCAATTGCAGGGCTGGAGACCAGCTCCCCCATATTCCACTTGTTAGATTGAAGATTAAACTGTGAATTGCTCTTCATGACTTGTATAAACCACCAGAAAGGGTAAATCTGAACATACTTTGAAGACTGTTGGCTAGTTCTCCATAGCAGACAAAACTGTTAAAAGTGGGGAAAGTGAGGCAGTTGGATTGGGCTAACCTCTAAAATACCTTCTAATTCTACAGTAATAATTCCTTGACTCACAGACTCCTTGCACTCCTCATACATTAGCCTCTTCTTTTATATTCTTGACTTTTTTTAAGGTTCTTTTTTACCATGAAGATTAATCATTTTTATTTTTTAATTTGAGCCAATTTCACCCCAAGCCTTATTTCATTTGTTTTCATTTACCTGTCTCTCCTACCCTTCCCTCTCTCACTGATTTGAATTCCCCCTTCTTTTTCCCTTCCAAAGACTGCTTTTTGGTCCTACTCCCAATCATTCTAGAATAGCCACTGCTTTTTGTCCCTCTCTCCCTCTGGTCTTTGTCAGGCAGAACCAACCCAAAGAGACAATGTACGGTGCTAGCTACCTGCCCAACAATCCCACTGTTTTGACATATATAATTGGATATGACAGTGCCTAAAAAGTTTTTACCTGTTTTAGTAACAATTAATTAATTGAGCTTCATGAGTGACTAATAACCCAGCAAACAGAGCCTTTCATTTCAAGGCACAAAGACATCTCCTTCGACTTTCAGTGGCTTAAATCAGGGCTTCTTAACCTGGGATCCATGAATTTTTTTTTAATATTTTAATGATTGTATTTCAGTAGAATTGATTTCCCTTACAATCCCATATATTTTATTTCATACATTTAAAAGCATGATTCTGAGAAGGGATTGATAAATTTCATCACATTGCCAGAAGAGTTCCATGACACAAAAAAGGTTGAGTCCCTAGATGAAATGAAAGAGCTATTTTATATTAATTACTCAATTAATGAGCACTTATTAAGTACCTACTATGTGCCAGGCACTGTATTAAATGCTGGATATAGACACAGTGTGTTAGAAAGTCCTCCAGAACTCTGATCATATTTTTAATATAATACTACCTCTTTATTTTTCAAAATACATGCAAAGATTGTTTGCAACCTCCAACCTTGCCAAACCTTGTGTTCCAAATTTTTCTCATTTCCTCCCTAGCTCCCCCCTCCCCTAGATAGCAAGTAATCCAATAAACATGTGCGACTCTTCTAAACTTATTTTCACATTTATCATACTATGCAAGAAAAATCAGTCACACAGTAAGCACCTGAATCCACTTTAGAACTCAGGTCATCCTGACTCCAGACCATTCTCTCTTCACTGTGCCATGTAGCACAATTACTTTCTATTCATCCTGTATATATTTATGTGAGAGCAGAGGGGAAGTCAATGGAATCAACCAGTGATTTCATCCCTCAAAATAAATAACAAGTACCTCTTACACCTTTACCAACTGAGCACCTCTCCACTGGCTCAATCAAGCATTAATCTAGTTGCCAAAAATCCTTTATCAATGTAACCTTAGGTTTTTGAACGTTCTCAGTTTGCTTCTTGTGGAACCTGCTTCGTCCCCTGCCAAGTGGGTGAAGGGAGCCTCCTTGACTGGCTGTCTCTGTCTTTAAAACTGAGGAGAGAGCTGATCCCTCTCTTTTTCTTCCATCTTTTTTGGCTGCTTCCTGTGACTCCTCCCTGCGCTGTCCAGCCTGGCCATGAACTAAAGTGATGAGTTAGAAGGGACTTACTTTCCCTTTCTTCCTTACACTCTTTCACCTTGACTCTGAGGAATGGGCATTGGGGTATTTGTTCCTGTTCTGTGTTTGGATTCTGTTTCAGGTGTTGGAGGTGATCCTCCTTCCTTGGTAGTTTGAGCCACAGAGATCTCAGAGCTAGAACTGCCCATGGGATGTTTCACCCAATCCTGAGAAGTCTTGAGACTGGAACTAGGATTGTACTCTAAGGAAATCAAGCTAAATTATGAAGCTATTCTTCCCCTTGGAAGAGACTGAAGTAGTGTCAAGGGGACAGGAAAAGAATTAAGCCTCTCATTTGTTGCAAAGACTATGTTTGTTGTTTGTGATTATACCTTTTAAACATTCCACACTATTATATTGAATTGGAAGTAGAAAAATGTTACCAATCAATGGATGGAATGAGATGACATCATAAAGGAAGTATATTATTTACTTGAAAAGTTGCTTGGGCTCCCATGAGGCTTTGGATAGAAACAGAAACTTAGTTTAGAAATAGGACATTCTAGTTGTGGGCCAGCTCAGCTCCAGTTATATCCTGGAGGAGGATTATTTGGAGGGGAGGAGAGAAACTTCTGTCAACTACTCCTCCCCACATAATCAGAGGGAGACCCTGCAAACTTCAAAAAATTAGAATTGGTAACTGTAGATAATATGAAATATTTGGGAGTCTACCTGCCAAGAGAAAACCAGGAACTATATGAACACAATTACAATATACTTTTCACACAAATAAAGTCAGATTTAAACAATTGGAAGAATATCAAGTGCTCATGGTTAGGCCAAGCTAATATAATAAAAAAGACAATTCTACTTAGTCTATTTATTCATTGCCATGCCAATCAAGAAATTACTTGATAGAGCTAGAAAAATAATAGCACAATTCATCTGGGAGAACAGAAGGTCAAGAATTTCAAGGGAATTAATAAAAAAATGCAAAAGAAGGTGACCCACCTGTACCAGACCTAAAACTATATTATAAAGCAGCAGTCATCAAAACCATTTGGTATTGGCTAAGAAATTAAGTAGTGGGTCAGTAGAATAGGTTAGGTTCACAAGACACAATAGTCAATGTCTATAGTAATCTAGTTTTTGATGAACCCAAATACTTCAGCTTTTGGGATAAGAACTCATTATTTGACCAAAAATGCTAGGAAAACTGTAAAATATAATGGCAAAAACTAGGCATTGATCAACATCTAACACCCTATACCAAGATAAGATCAAAATGGGTTCATGATTTAGAAATAAAGGGTGATATTGTAAGCAAATTAGAGCAGGGAATAGTCTACTTCTCAGATCTGTAGAGAAGGGAAGAACTTATAGACAAAGAAGAACTAGAGAACATTATGAAATGCAAAATGGATAATTTAGATTACATTAAGCTAAAAAAGGTTTTACACAAACAAAATAAATGCAGCCAAGATTAGAAGAGAAGCAGAAAGGTGGAGGGGGAGGACTTTTCAGCCTGTGTTTCTAATAAAGGCTTCATTTCTAAAGTATATAGAAAATTGACTCAAACTTATAAGAATACAAGCCATCCTCCAACTGATATGTGGTCAAAGGATATGAAGACAATTTTCAGACAAAGAAATTAAACCCATTTCTAATCATATGAAAAAATGCTCTTAATCACTATTAATTAGAGAAATGCAAATTTAGACAACTCAGAGATACTACTTCATATCTCTCTGATTACCTAAAAGGACAGGAAAAGATAATGATTAATTTTGGAGGGCATGTGGAAAACTGGGACACTAACACATTGTTGTTGGTGAAGTTGTAAACTGATCTATCCATTCTGGAGAACAATTTGGAACTATGCTCAAAAAGTTATCAAACTATGCATACCCTTTGATCCAGCAGTGTTTCTATTGGGCTTATATCCCAAAGAGATCTTAGAGGAAGGAAAGGGACCCTTATGTGCAAGAATGTTTGTGGCAGCCCTTTTTGTAGTGGCTAGAAACTAGAAGCTGAATGGATGCCCATCAATTGGAGAATGGCTGAATAAATTATGGTATATGAATGTTATGGAATATTATTGTTCTATAAGAAACGACCAGCAGGTTGATTTCAAAGAGGTCTGGAGAGACTTGCATGAACTGATGCTGAGTGAAATGAGCAGAACCAGGAGATCATTATACACGACAACAACAAGACTATATGATGATCAATTCTGATGGATTTGGTTCTTTTCAACAATGAGGTGATTCAAGGCAATTCCAATAGATTTGTGATGGAGAGAGACATCCACATCAAGAGAGAGAACTATAGAGATTGCATGTGGATCAAAGCATAGTATTTTCACCTTTTTGTTGGTGGTGGTTTGCTTGTTTTTTTCCTTTTCTCATTTTTTTTTCTTTTGATCTGATTTTTTTTGTGTGTGTGTGCAACATGACAAATATACAAATATGTTTAGAAGGATTATGCATGTTTAACCTATATCAGATTGCTTGCTGTCTTGGGGAAGAAAGGGAGAAAAATTTGTTATACAAGGTTTTGCAAAGGTGAATTTTGAAACTATCTTTGCATGTATTTGGAAAAATAAACTACTATTTAAAAAAAAAAAAGAAAAGTTCTGCTTCTTCATTTTAAAAAAGTTAGATTTTTGGTGCTTCTCGTCTGTAATGTTATTACTGAATACCTTCAGGACAGAAGTGGCTAATAGTAATATATAAACTGGGAGCAGATAGACACATTAATGTCTATTCGACTTTTTGAGGAAAAATGGTTTCAGCACTCTGTAAGGAGCTCAGCAGGAAGCTGTACTATGCCTAAGGGGAAGTTCAATGAACTTAATGAAGGAGAGAAGAGAACTTTCAGAAACTAAGAATGGTGAATCATCTGTTTTTCCACAGGTGCAACTTGTGGGAGAATGTGCCCCAAGTCTAAAGGGGTGTTTTTATTCTTCTATTTCACTATTTATTTTAAAATATTTATTAGATCTGGCTTAGCTAATTGCTATCAACTGGTAACCATTGGGAGCATGCTAGTGGGGACTTCTGAGTGATTAGACTAG
Organism: Myrmecobius fasciatus; assembly: GCA_023553655.1. Classification (NCBI taxonomy): domain Eukaryota; kingdom Metazoa; phylum Chordata; class Mammalia; order Dasyuromorphia; family Myrmecobiidae; genus Myrmecobius; species Myrmecobius fasciatus. The sequence continues at coordinate 42,837 of JAJPUD010012996.1, forward strand.
AAAATTACTCCTAACCCCTGAAGCTTATCCTAGAACCCTGAGAGTAAACATAACCACATGTTCTCTGAGGACTCAAACTACCAATATGAGTGAGGATTGAGCCATGCTTATTTGTGTACATGTTTCCTATCTGAGAGAACATAAACTCCTTAAATATGTCTTTATAATATCCTCTCTAGTGACTATTCTGATGATTTGTACTGGTAGGCTACAGATTGACTCCCTGAGAAGATTACTATTACCCAAGGTTCTGAGAATATTCTATGAATCTGTACTTATTCATTCATTCATTTTTTTTGAGCCTGAGTATCTCTATCTCATTGACTCTATCATCCTGCCCTTAAAGGATACGGAAGCTTTGACCTTCTCCCTTTGTAACCTAGGCCATTTCATCCCTCCTTAGGCAGCCTAAGCTATCAGTGGGGTGAACCCCACTCCCAGGAATTGATCCCATTAGTGATGGACTCAACACAGAAATCAGCTTCAGCCTACTTAGAACTGCTGAGTTCAAGACATTCATCAGCCTCTACCTCTCAGAAGCAGATTGAAGGCATAAACCCGATGGGCCTTTACTTCTAAAATTATCACTCACAAGTATGGAGTGATTGTATTGAGTGTGCCTACAACTTTAATAGTCACTAGATACAATTAGCTAAAAATACAGGCATTTACCAAGTCAGTAAAGTAAAAAGAATAGCTACAAAACATTAAATCTTCCCCCCCAAAAAAAACCACTGGGGCCCATTGTCCCCACAATACACACAGTATCAGTGGATAGGATGAGTACAAAACCTAGAGGAGTATATATGGCCAAGATAGTTTATAGAACTCACTGTAGAGCCATAAAGGTGTTTCTCATTATCATCTCATAAAGATGTTTCATAATATGCTATTTCTAGCCTTAGGGTCTCTGCTAGCAGTTTGCTCCCTAAATATGTTCCTGGCCACAGCTCAAGTCCCAATTGCAAGGACTAATTCTCTCTTTAATCCATTAACCTCTTCTCTCTTCTCTACTTCCAGAGGCTGTTTCTTTCCCAGAATCTATAGATAAGCAGAGAGATAGACAGACAGACAGATAAATAGATAGATAGATAAATGGATAGATAGATGGATGATAGATAAGCTTTGATCTTTGTCTCTCTCCCTCTCTATCTCTCTCTGTTTCTCTATCTCTCTCTCCAAGACTCGAGAGATGGATGCTGTTTATCCTACTTGACAAGTAGTTTCAATGCAAGAAACCATCAAGAATGGAAAAGATGAGTCATGGAAAAGAAAAAAATCTCTTTACTTTGCTGCTCCCTGGAAAAAGTTTGGAGGTCACAGTTCTTCAGTCCACTTCCAGCCATAACCATCCTGAAAGGTGAGAGGCTAAATTTCTAATGACCTCCAAGAGTGTGGCCAGTCTCCTGATAGGCAGTAAAAGCTTGCACTTGAAATTCCATTAGGGAATTATTTTCACACATAGATGTCTCTTTAGGGGCAGCTAAATGACACAGGGGATAAAATACCAGGTTTGGAGTCAGGAAAAATCTGGCCCATTTACTAGCTGTGTGATCCCAGGCAAGTCACTTAATCCTTTTGCCTCAGTTTCCTCATCTGTCAAATGATCTAGAGGAGGAAATGGCAAACCATTCTAATATCTTTGCCAAGAAAACCCCAAATGGGGTCACAAAGAGTCAAAGACTGAACAATCCATTTATTTTCTATGATTTCATTCACTGGATTAAGAATGGGGTGGACATCTTTTCAATTTCCAGTTTCTTGCCACTACAAAAAGGGCTGCCACAAACATTTTTGCACATGTGGGTCCCTTTCCCTCCTTTAAAATCTCTTTGGGATATAGGCCCAGTAGAAACACTGCTGGGTCAAAGGGTATGCACTGTTTGATAACTTTTTGAGCATAGCTCCAAATTGCTCTCCAGAATGGTTGGATCCGTTCACAGTTCCACCAACAATGTATCAGTGTCCCAGTTTTCCCACATCCCCTCCAACAGCTATCATTATCATTTCCTGTCATTTTAGCCAATCTGACAGGTGTGTAGTGGTATCTCAGAGTTGTCTTAATTTGCATTTCTCTGATCAATAGTGACTTGGAGCACCTTTTCATGTGACCAGAAATAGTTTCAATTTCTTCATCTGAAAATTGTCTGTTCATATCTTTTGACCATTTGTCAATTGGAGAATGGCTTGAATTCTTATATATTTGAGTCAATTCTCTATATATTTTAGAAATGAGGCCTTTATCAGAACCTTTGGATGTAAAAATATTTTCCCAGTTTACTGCTACCCTTCTAATCTTGTCTGCATTCATTTTGTTTGTACAAAAACTTTTCAACTTGATATAGTCAAACTTATCTATTTTGTGATTAATGATGACCTCTAGTTCTTCTTTGGTCACAAATTCCTTCCCCCTCCACAGGTCTGAGAGGTAAACCATCCTACATTGTTCTAATTTGTTTATAATATCATTCTTTATGCCTAGATCATGAATCCATTTTGACCTTATCTTGGTATATGGTGTTAGGTGTGGGTCAGTGCCTAATTTCTTCCAGACTAGTTTCCAATTATCCCAGCAGTTTTTGTCAAATAGTGAGTTTTTATCCCAAAAACTGGGGTCTTTGGGTTTATCAAACACTAGATTACAATTGTCATTGAGTATTTTGTTCTGTGAACCTAACCTATTCCACTGATCCACTACTCTATTTCTTATCCAGTACCAAATGGTTTTAGTGACCACTGCTTTATAATATAGTTTTAGATCTGGTGCAGCTAGGCCACCCTCATTTGCATTTTTTTTCATTAATTCCCTTGAAATTCTTGACCTTTTGTTTTTCCAGATGAATTTTGTTGTTATTTTTTCTAGTTCAGTTAAATAATCTCTTGGGAGTTTGATTGGTATAGCACTAAATAGATAGATTATTTTAGGTAGTATTGCCATCTTTATGATATTCGCTCGACCTATCCAAGAGCACTTGATGTTTTTCCAATTGTTTAGATCTGACTTTATTTGTGTGGAGAGTGTTTTGTAGTTTTGCTCATATAGATCCTGACTTTCCCTTGGCAGATATATTCCCAAATATTTTATACTATCGATAGTTATTTTGAATGGAATTTCTCTTTGTATCTCTTGCTGTTGCATTTTGTTGGTGATGTATAAAAATGCTGATGATTTATGTGGATTTATTTTGTATCCTGCAACTTTGCTAAAGTTGTGGATTAATTCTAATAGTTTTTTAGTTGATTCTCTAGGGTTCTCTAAGTAGACCATCATATCATCTGCAAAGAGTGATAATTTGGTTTCCTCATGACCTACTCTAATTCCTTTAATCTCTTTTTCTTGTCTTATTGCCAAGGCTAGCATTTCTAACACAATATTGAACAGTAATGGTGATAGTGGGCAACCTTGTTTCACCCCTGATCTTATTGGGAATGGTTCCAGTTTATCACCATTACATATGATGCTAGCTGATGGTTTTAAATAGATGCTACCGACTATTTTAAGGAAAAGTCCATCAATTGGAGAATGGCTGAATAAATTATTGTATATGAATGTTATGGAATATTATTGTTCT
>JAJPUD010012997.1:0-46407 GCA_023553655.1 Myrmecobius fasciatus
TTTTTGCTTTTTGCTGAGGCAATTGGGGTTAAGTGACTTGCCCAGGGTCACACAGCTAGGAAGTGTCTGAGACCAGATTTGAACTCGGGTCTTCCTGACTTCAGGGCTGGTGCTCTAACCACTGCACCACCTAGCTGCCCTGTGGCAGCTCTTTTTGTGGTGGCTAGAAACTGGAAACTGAGTAGATGCCCATCAATTGGAGAGTGGCTGAATAAATTATGGTATATGAATGTTATGGAATATTATTGCTCTGTAAGAAACGACCAACAGGACGATTTCAGAGAGGCCTGGAGGGACTTGCATGAACTGATGCTGGGTGAGAGGAGCAGAACCAGGGGATCGTTGTACATGGCAACAACAATACTATATGAGGATCAGTTCTAATGGACATGACTCTCTTCAACAATGAAATGCTTCAAACCAATTCCAATTGTTCAGTGAAGAAAGCCATATACACCCAGAGAGAGGGATGTGAAATGTGGACCACAACATAACATTTTCATGCTCTCTATTGATGTTTGCTTGCATTGTATTTCCTTTATCGGATTATTCTCTCTTATAGATACGATTTCTCCTGAACAAAAAAATGATGTGTGGCAATAACTATACATGTATTCGATTTAAGTATTCTAACATAATTATCATGTAGTGGATATCCTTCTATCTAGGGGAGGAGTGGGGAGTAGGGGGGAAAAATTTGTAACAGAAAGCTTTGTAAGGGTTAATGTTTAGGAATTACCCATACATATGTTTTGCAAATAAAAAGTATTAATAATAAAAAGAAAAGAAAGTTCAGAAAAAACATAATAGATATCTTCAAGATGAAGATTTATCATGCAAAAGTAGGATTAGACTTGTTCTACCTGACACCAAAAAGAAAACTTCCTAACAAACCAAGATGTCCAAAAGTAGATTAGGCTCCTTCAGGAGCTAGTGAGTTCCCCTCAGTGGAGGTCTTCAAGCAAAGAATGGATGACTATTTTGGGACCATATTGTATAAGAGATTCTTGTTCAAATATTGATCAATGGTGGCACATGTAGACACCTTCCAATCCCTGCTACTAGATAGGTTGAAGCTGAGTATGGGAGTTTTAAGCTAGAGTAGGATTAAAGCCTACTGGATGTATGTAGGACAGACAGACCTGGGTTCTAGAAGAACAAAGCAGATTAAAGTTTCCATGCTAATCTGAATTGAGATTGGACCCATCAGTGGCTTCTGTACTTCCAGACTGGATGAGAAACTAAGGTTCTCAAAAAAAAAAAAAAAAAAAAAAAAAAAAACAATCCCAATATGAGTTGTTAGAGGGCCTCTGAGATCCCTTTCAACCCCAAGATTCTTCGAATGTGAGAGGAAATAAACCACCCTCGGCTAAAAGATACTTGATAAGATGAAATAAGTGAATGATGTGTGGCCTAAGCAGCAAACTAGCAAAAAAAAAGATAACACATTTCTATAACACTTGAAAGTTTACAAAATCCTTATTCTACTACATCTCTGTGACATAGAGAGTCCAACCACTAAAACACACAGAATTGAAATGATTTGCTGAAAGTCATAGGAAGTGGCAGAACCCCAATTCAAACTCAGTTGGGAGACCCAATTCTAAATCAGTTGTTCTTTTTATTACATTTTAAACTACTTCAGGAGCCTAATAAAAATAAAGTGTGAATATCTCTTAGCTCAATAGTTCTAATAGCTCACGTCTTCCAAAGGCTCTAGGAATCCATTAATTATCAAAAATGTGATGCATAGTAGTAGCTTGCTATCTAAAAAAGTAGGACAAATGTTCATGATCAGAAGTATTCCTTCTGGGAGCCAAGATGGCGGAGTAAAGGCAGGAACTCGCCCAACCTCCCCGACAAACTGTTCCAAATTCTTTTAAATAATGACCCTAAACAAATTTTAGAGCATCAGAATACCCAAAAAAAGAAGGAGTAGAACATTTTCCAGCCAAAGACAACTTAGAAACTCGGCAGAAAAGATCTGTGACACCAAGGTGGGAGTTCCAGGGCAAGACATATCTGTGCAGCCCCAGCCCTAGTCTGGCCTGGCCCAACCTCTGAATCAGTGGCAGTACTGGTGGCTTCCAGATCTCTCAGCTCAAAGACACCAAAGAGGAGCCAGAAGGTCAGCAGAAAAGGCCTATGGAACCAGAGTTCCTGGGCAATTCCAGTACACACTCAGTCCCAGCCCCAGCTCAGGTCTGGACCCCAGCAATCAATGGGACCTCTGAATCAGCAGCAATGCTGGAGGTTTCTAGACCTCTCAGCCAGGGGAAACCAGAGAGGACTTGGAAGGTCAGCGGAGGGGGTCTGTGACAATGGGATGGGAGTCTGGTGTCCAGTTCCACCACAATCTGGGTTGGTGGAGCCCCAGTCCTGGGCCAGCACACTAAATCTTATAGCTACAGTGGGGCAGGGATTCTCCTAACAGCTCCAGGATAGAAAAGAGTGCTTGTGGCCAGATTTCTAGAAGGATTTCTGAACACAGCTGCACAAACTCTCATCAGAATTGACTCAAATAGGAAAAATAACATACATACTCAATAGGGGTATAGAAATCTATCTTACCCTGCAGGAAAATAAGGAGGGGAATGGGATGTAGGAAGGGGTGGAGGGTGATAAAAGAGAGGGCATATTGAGAGAGGGCATTGTCATAAGCAAAACACTTTTAAAGAGGGACAGGGTAGAAGGAGAGAGAAAATAAATGGGGGAAAATACAATTAGCAATAGTAATTGTAAAAAAAAAATCGAAGCAAGTTTCTCTGATAAAATATTATTGTTCTCTGGAAAATAATGAGCAGGATGCTCTCAGAAAAAAAAAAACCTGAAAATCCTCCATAAATAAAATGAAATATACTGTGTACAAAGCAATTGGAATGTTTTGGGATGGCCAGCTATAAAATGACTGTTATTCTCAATAGTACAATCATCCACATCTTCTCTGAAGGACTTATGATGAAAAATCCTATCTATATCCGGAGAAGGAACTGATTGAGTCTGACTATAGATGGAAGCATTCTCTATTACACTCTCTCTCTCTCTCTCTCTCTCTCTCCCTCTCTCTCTCTCTCTCTCTCTCTCTCACTCTTTATTTTTAACTTAATTTTTCTTGAGGGTTTTTTATTATCATTAGGTTGAGAGATCTATGGGGTTTTTTTCCACAACTTGACTTTTATGGAAATATTTTGAATAACTTCACATGTGGTTTCTTAATTGTGGATGGGGATAAAGAAGAAAACCTAGAACTCAAAAATCTTAAAAACAAATATAAAAAATTGTTTTGAATGTAACCAGGGGAAAATATTAAATAAATTAAATTTTAAAAAAAGAAAAAGAAAAAAAGCTTGTTTCAATCAACATTTAGATACTACCAGTTATTCTTCTGGAAGTGAATAAACTTTTTCATTATGTAAAACAATATTTCTGGGCCAAACTTGCCCAAATATGGAATATAGCAGAGGAGAAACTGAAGTTTAAATACATAAATAAATATGCCTCAATTTACCCAGCTAAACATTTTGGGTACATTATCTGGGCAAGTAGAAATATTGATTTGGAGCTGCAAGAAGCCTTAACAATTGTCTAAATTCATCTCTCATTATATGAGAGCTGGGGATATGGGAGGGGAAGGGGGAACTGAGGTCAAGAGATTAAATACTTTAGCTAAGTCATATGGATAGTAAATAATAGAAACAATATTTAGACCCAAGGGCTTTGACTCCATATCCAATGTTCTTTTCATTTTAATGAGAGAAATTATTATTTCTCTCTTGTATTGATAACTAATTATTGAATTAAGGCCATTTTTCCTTTTCTACTTCCTCATCCATAAATCAACCAGTGAGGGAACTCTTTCTAAAATACTTAACCAGGCTGAGATCTAATCAAATAGTAAAAGAAATTCTAACTTAAGGCTAATGGTTAGGTTGTGTTTTCTCAGACAGGTCTCGGGAAGGGTTATTTCTTCCTTTTGTCCAGCAGATGATACAGAAATTGATAAGTCTCTTTGACCAAGACTTGGATGATCCAAGTTATGTTCCTCAAGACTCTCATTGGACTATAGCCCAGTTTCTCATTGTAATATTCATTCTCTCATTAATTGTTAACTAATCAGAATTCATTGTCACTCTAAGGAATATCTGCTTTTCTAAGGGCATATAAACTGAATCCACTACCATGAGAAATCTTTGATCTAAAAGTGACCATCTTTTTATTAATAAATATGCTGACCTGGTTTGTTAATAAAACCATTAAACAATCCCCCCCCAAAAAAAGGAAGTATTCCTTTCTTTAAAAAATAAATAAATAGTACTTTATTACACAAGGCTTAGGACCTTGGGAAAATATAGAGTACCTTTAAGAAATACTCTGTCTCCTATGTTGAGTCACTATATAAAAACTTTTTTAAGAGATAAATTGGTCTAGAAAACCTTCGCTTAAGAAACGCCAGTTAGATTATGTAACCATCTATTCTGATGAGTTTAGAAGCTAATGAACATTTTATTTCTCCTTAAGTTTTCATATAGAGACAGCATGGGAGGAGATAGTCTGACATCCATTCTCTTGATTGGTGACAGTGATTTTCATAATTATATAATTACAGAGCATATGTGATACTATTAGCCTGCCAACCACTAATGAGATAATAAAATTCTGGAGAAGCATGGAAACCACATTGGATTGTTAGGTAGTCAAGCATGTAGATTCTTAACTCATTTCTGCCACTAAAGTTGGGCAAGTTAATTCAATTTTCTGGCCTGGAACTCAGTTTCCTCATCTGTAAAATGAAGAATTGGACTAAATGACCCCAAAAGTTTCTTCCCAGATTTAACATTCTTTGTCTTGGTGATGGATGCTATTGAGAAAGCATGATCTAGTGGACAAGAGTACTAGATTTGGAATCAGTTAGCTTCTAACACTTATAGATGAGTGATCCTAAGCAAGTTGTTTAATTTCTTGGAACACCTTATTCCTCATTCAAAAAATTGGAATAATATGACATTATGTGTGTAAAGTGTTTTGCAAAACTTAAAAGTGCTACAAAGTGTTATTATGATAATTACAAATAGTTTCCCTATGGGAATATCCAGATATTTCCCAACAAAGGTCTGAAATCAATAAAATTTAAAAGATTTAGTGAGCAATTTGTTAATGAAAAATTGCAAAATGTGACCCCATTGAATGATTAAGGAAGTATAACATTTTCCCTAAAAAAGCATAGAGGTTTTCCTTGACAAATACTCATGGTCATGAATAAATGTGTTTTTATTGATTGGACGTGAAAGTACCTATACATATCTCTGTGTGTGTGTGTGTATGTGTGTGTGTGTGTGTGTGTATACATACACATACTGGGGATGCATACACATATATATATGTATGTATATATGTATGTATGTATGTATGCATCCCCAGTATCCCAGTAGTAGGCACTTTAATAAATGCTTGTTAAAAGAATGTCAGAAGACATTGACAAGAATAGAACCTGTAAAGAGAACAGTCTTGGGCTGAGAAAATGAGAGCTCTTTATCTGGAAAAATGCAGATTAAAAAAAAGATTGAGGATCAGAGTTCATAAAACAGTAGCAAATAAGAAGAGTATAAATGTGGGCTTACAAAATACCTTGGCACATCAGAACTAGAAGGCCTCCTTTGAAACTCCAAAGAAGCACTTTTAGGACAAATGAATGGAAGTAAGAACAACATGTACTATGGTGAGTGAGTTGTCAGCTAATAGAACTTGTTCCAAGAGAAGGTACAGACTGGAAATATGAATTCAGTCAAGACTTAGGGAGGGCAGTCCATGTTAGGTTACTAAAAAAAATTTAATGTTTAGAGAATAAGCATCATAGTAATTTAGGGTTATAAGAAAACAGAGAAATCATTATACCTTAAAAAAAATCCAACCTGCATATTTACTTTGGATATATTTTGTAGACACACACGTGTGTGTATAAATATGGACAATTGAATATGAGCTTCTTAAAGCAAGGTATAATTTCTTTGTTTTTGTCTTTTTATCATAGAGCTTATAGGGAACCACTAGAGCTTATCAAATAAGGGAGCAATATGGTTACAGTTATGTTTTAGAAATATTGTTTTGACTGCTGAAAAAAGGGTAGCCTGGAATAGAGAAAGAGAATTGAGGCAGGAAGAATAACCAGCAAGCTATTGCAAGAGTTTCGGCATGAGACAATGAGAACCCACACCATCAAGATGGCAATGTCAGGGGAGAGAAAATGGAAATATGCAAAAAATGATTCAAAGATAAGTTTTGACAGGACTTGACAACAAATTGGATGGAGGTGGGGTGAGAATAAGGAGTCAAGGGTGATGACTTGGGTGTGACTCTGGGTGACTGGGAAAATGGTTATGCTCTTGGCAGTAATAGGGAATAACAGATGGGAGACAGTTTGGAAGGAAAGATAATGAGTTCCATTTTGGCATGTCAAGTTTCAGATGTCTTATAGCCAGTTGTAGAGGCCACACATCTATTAAATATTTCAGAATTAAGTATTTCACTGAAGTCTTCCTGACTCTAAGTTCAGTACTCTATCTGCTATGCTACATAGGTATGTTCACCTAATTTAAAAATAACAGTCCTGTGTTAGAAAAAGAGTAAAGTTTGTAACTGAAAACAAAATGGTATAATGCTATTCTATCTCAGCTAGGTCAGTATGCTGAAGTCAGGACCCCAATGATGGAATTTATTGATGTGATAAATTCACCAAATGATGAGGTTGAGGTCCAGCATCTAATGTTGGGCTTTGGCACCAAATGATGGGGTTTGGTTATGTGATGAGTTCACAAGTACTTTCTCTTGACAAAAGGTTTCTATTCATAAGATGTGATTATGGACAAAATGAAAAGGTAAAATAGACACCAAAAGTGGTAAATAAGAAATAGATTTGGGAGAGCATATAATTAGCAAGGAAAGGCTAATTATATGCTCTCCCAAATCTATTTCTTATTAGCAATTAACAATTTAACAATTTTAAACTTTTAGCAATTAACAAGGGAAAAGACAATGCTTCCTAGTGGAACTCACAATTAACCAAGAGAAAGGGAATATTTCATGAAGTAGGAGTATGCCATTAAGCGCCAAGCTAAATCCATAGAGGAATTTAGTACCCTAAAAGAATTAGTTAACTATAATAAGAAAGACATCATGAGGCATGGGGGGTTGGGCAGGAAGAAAGATACCATGAAACATAAGGCAGTGGATGAGAGGAAAGATACCATGAGACAGAAGCTGGGGAAGGCCAACCCAAAAGGAATTCAGCAAAGATGGCATAGGCCATGGACAGATCTATAGGGAAAATTTAACCTCCAAGGTTTGACATCATGACTTGGCTTTCTGATTGGATACAGTAAGGTGGGGTTTTCTAAGACTTCCACAGGGGTGAGACTGTAAGGTTGAACTGATCCCTATCAGTGCCCTTCCCTGCTTGCCTTAGGGAGTATTATAATCTTATCACTGCTTCAGACTTTCTCAGTCAACCCCACCTAGTTACCCAGAGCCTCACCAAGTGTAACTCAAGAGAACAGAATGGATGAGGAGGAGAAACATAAAGAAAGCAATTCATCTTTTCCCCAATAACTTCATCACTCAATGTTGATTGTTCTTGGTCTTTCCTTCTCCAAAAGGATCATGACATCAGGAAGGTTTTGTCAGGACTTGTAAATGAATTGGATTTAAATGAGGCAAGACTGTATAAAGTCACCAGCCTTACTCTCTCTTTTGGAATCATCTGAGTCCAGGGAAAAGATAACAGATCAGAATAAATAGAGATGGAAGACCTTTGCCTTTTTAAGTAAGATGTTCAATAGGTTTCAGTTTGATTAAGTCAATGCCCATTAGGGATTAAGGCTAGGTAAGAACTGAGGCAAGAATGGTAAGAATGTTAAGAATGGCCTCTTTTACCTAAATTTTTTTTAAAAAATTGAATCTGGGAGAGGAAGTCCTTCAATGTTTCTAGTCAAAATAGAGACAATGGCTATTGATATGCACTCTGAAAAATCAGTCCAGACAATGACCAAATGAGGCTTGGTCTAGGACTTATTATTGGCCAATCATTGAAAGCCTGGTTGATTTAGGTTTAAGATATAGTTCTTAAAAAAGAAATCTAGCTAGTAAACCCCAAGATGTCTTGCGAGGTTTTGCTGAGATTGGGAAGGGAACACCAAAAGTTTGGGGTCATAGACCAGTGTTTCGAGGTGTCTCAAAAAGATTTTGCAGGCTTGAATCCATTTCCTAGTCAAGGGGAAAAGTTTATTGTAATTGTAATGCCATTAAAAATGGGCTAAGTTCCAAAAAAATTAGCAAAGTCCTAAAAGAGAGCAGATCCCTTTATCCAGTTTTCTAGCATTGACATGCTAATTCTATGACCCAGAGGAGTGGTCTCTAGGATTTGGTTATCACTGACCAACAGATTATCTATCTGACAGTCAGCAATGAACTGAGGAGTGGTCTCCAGAATTTGATTATCACTGACAAGATTTGTCATTCAGCAATGAATTGAGGAGGGATCTGTTCAGAATCTGACTGCGTGTTGATCTTAGATTGGGAATGTGGGAAGTACCTGAGGCAGACTCCAAAACCAGAAGAGTTAAGACTACTAACTTATTGTTAGAAAAGAAGCCCCGCTAAAATGAGGGGACCACAAAATCATTGTTATATTACATCAGTTTCAGTGTGATTGTGTATATCATAGTTGTCTGTGTTCATCTCTTAACCTTTATCCGTGAACTTATCAAGTCCAAGAGGGACAATGAACAGGGATTATCTAAATTTTATGTTCTCCCAGAGTACTTAAACCAAATATGCAATTAATAAATGTTACTGAACTAAACTAAATTTTGTCCATAATTTGCTATTTGTCTATCCCTGTCATTTTAATTTGTACTCAAAATAACTACTTCTATATTTACCTGTATAAAAACACAAAACTTTTTGTGTTTTTAAGTATTTGTAATAATTACTTAAATATTAAAACAATTAAAGCTTAAAACTGCTTAGGACTTTTGGGACACCTAATGCTATTAGGTCCTATCTTACTCATGAGTAGGAATGTCTAAATACTGCTGAAAGGTCTCATTGTCCAGTGCTCTCTCCAAACTGACTTTGCTCTACTGTCTGATTTGTAGAGTTGCTTGACCTAGTTGATCTAATCAAACCTATACCCCAAAAAGAACATCCCACTACAAGTTAAGTCAACCACTTCCAACTATGGCTTTAAAATCTCCAATGTGAAGGAATAGACTACCTCTGGTAATAGTTTATTCCACTCTGGGACATTTCTCATTGTTAGGGAGTTTTTCCTTATACAGAATCTGAAATTGTCCCTTTGCAACTTCTATCCACCTATTTAAGACCTTGGCTTAAAAAGGCCAAGATCTCTCATTGCTTCTAGGGCTATCTTCAGTTGTTTTGATTTATATCTTGCCACCGGATCCTGATGGTTCTGGAGGAGAAGGTAAAATTGACTTTGTACAGCTTCCTGAACTTAAATCCAACTCATTTCATGTCTTGTCATTACCTTCCTGATATCATGGTCCTCTTCCAGAATGAAGGACAAACAACAATCTCTTGTGAATAAAGCTGTCCCATTGGGGGCCCAGCTGAACTGATCAGTTAAGTGACACAGCTCTTTCTCTTCTTTTTTTCTCCTTTCTTCTCCTCTCCTCTCCTCTCACTTACCCTCTCCTCCTCCCTTCCCCCTTTTTTCCTTCCTTGCTTTCTTCCTTCTTTTTCTCTCTCTCTAGGGTATCATACTGTACCTGTAGGTGCTAAGGAATGTAAAAAAAATTTTTGGATTGCTGAAACTTCCCAAGATATCTTGGGGTTTACCAGCTATATTTCTTTCTTAAGGACCAGGCCTTCTAATCAAATCATTCTGGTCCCAGGCTAAGCCTCAGTTGGTCACCGTTTTGAGGCTAATTGGCTCAGAGTGAATGTAAATAGCAATTGCTACCATTCTGGTTGGAAACCTGAGGGTCTTCCCCTCTCAGATAGAATTTTAAATAGGTATCTTTTCTTTTCTTTCCAAGCCATAAATACTGATTGGGTGTTGTCTTAGTCATTCTGTTAAAGACCTTATTTTAAGAAGGATTAGGTATTCCACTACATCCAGGGCCATCTCCAGTCATTCTGATTTATATTTTTCCACTGAACCCATATGGCTCCAGAGGAGAGAGCAAAGCTGGTGACTTTTCACAGCCCTCCCTCATTTCAATCCAATTCATTTGCATGTGATAGAATCATCTCCCAGTGATCTTAGAGAACAAAGGAGGAACAACAATCAACCTACCATTCCAAGTTCTGCTTCTATCTAATCCCTCTTCAGATAATAGTTCATGAAGGCCAACTATCAAAAAGCCTTTCTTTCTTTCACTAAGCTAAACATTCCAAATTTCTTCCACTCAACTTCATCTAATGACATGGACTAAAGGCCCTTTGTCATTCTTATTGCTCTCACCTAGAGCTCTTTAGCTCCAACTCAACTTTCTGGTATTTCTTATTCTTTTGAGAGGAAACACAGAATAACTGTGTGAAAATGCAGGCTAATTTCAATAATGATACTTTAGCTCCCATGTAGATAGGGAAAGGTAAAAGGAACAGGCCCAGTGAACTGGCCATCCCTAAAATAGATTGCTTAAGCCTGTTTGCTCTGGGGTCTGGTACCACAGGGAAGTGTGAGAAATTGGTTCAGTCTGTGTAAACCAAAACCCCCCAAAACTGTCTTTCCTAAGGTTTGCATTCCTGAATCCTGCTAGAAAAAAGCTATCCTGGAAAGAGGAAAACCTTCCAAATGTTCCTGTCTATTTTAGGGTTCAGCAGGTACCCTGCCTGTTTCATAGGCATGTATAAAGCATAATGTGTATTTTAGCAGCACATCAAACAACACTTAAGCTTTTTCCAATATTGCACATGTAGCAGTTTTGCCCCTGGGTTTACTTCCTTGACTTAAAAATCCATAGCTTATTACTATTATTAGTTTATTTATTTAAGGGAAATTTTAACCATGTATTTTTGAGAATTAACAATTCAACAAATCTATTGTTTTCTGAGAGCTGTTATAAATCGGCTGAGATTAATGAATCTTTTTCAAATAGGGTTTAAAAATTGGGTGAGTGGGGTCTCCCTTAGAATAAAAATTTAGAAAACATCAAGTACTCCCACTCCTCCACAAAAAAAGAATAATAATAAAAAATTTAAAATCAAACCCTGAAAGGTTAAAATCTGACTTAAGGCTGAGTCCCTCTGGTCTGAGGCAGGCCTGTAATCTCAGACCAAGACTTTAGAAAAGAATAAAGCAAAAGTGCAGGGAGGCTCATGCAGCTTCATCTGGTAACTGTCCCATGCACAGTAGGAAGAGAGTTTCTTCAGAACAATTTAAACTTCTGCTTGAATCCAGAATTAATGGCCCAATCAGAAGGGAATGAAGTCCAGGCCCAAGCTCCATCCTTTCTGCTGGATCCCACCTGTGCTGCTGATAATAGAATGTGGCTGGTCACCCTTGCCACATAGTAAACACTTAACAAATACCTGTTGACTTCATTGGTATCTTCCAACCAACATTAGACAGCTAGTAGGGACAACTCCTGCCACCAGAGTCAGGTACTTGAACACAACCTGTCACCAAAGGGTTTTGAAGGCTGTGCAAGAGTTCCCAAATGGGCAAAGCAAAAAGGAAGAGCTGGGAAGGTAACCTCACAAAAACTTGCTCTTATGCTGCTAATTTGCAACCTGTATGTTGTCTTCGGGTGACCTCTGGTGGCCAGACTTCCCACATGCCTTAAAGTCCATGCCCCCCCAGCTCAAACAGCCTACCAAGGTGCATTCTTTTACATTCCTGTCCTCTCCTTTTGTCATTCACTTCAAGCAGGGAGCAAGATTCAGGTACAAACCCTACAGGAATGGGGTCTCTGTGCTTGGCTAGTCTTCTCACTTAACCAGAGCTGCCTGCTGTCTTCTCTTCCAGTGAACCATTGATTCCTTTCCTATTGAAAGAGAAAAGCAAACATGAAGGAAAATGTGACATCAGCAACTGTCTTTCTTTTGCTTCTTTTTTTCCACACCAACCTCCTGAATGGTAAGTAAGAGTTCCTTCTTGCTTTATAATATTTCTGGGACGTTGGTGGGGAATGGAAGGGGAGGAAAGGGAATTTGAAATCCACCACAGACCTCTTGGAACTTATTTGTGAGAATTAAAATAATTTACCCTCTTTGCACTGCTGTTCGATCATCCACCTGCTAGGAAATTAGAAAGAAATTGTACAACTGATATTTGTTCATTTGCATATGTAAATTCTGGAATTGTACCCAATTATTCTACCCTCACTTTGGTGATGGAGTAGAAAGAATCCTAGATTGGAAGTGAGGTGACTTATGTTTCCAGCCTTGGTCTACCTCTCATTAGCTTGGATAATGTGAAGGCCTTTGATATGTCATTTAACTTTAAGTTTTAGTTTCTACATCTGTGAAATGAAGGCAATAATACTCATTCTACCTATCCCACAAGGGTGTTATCAGAATAGTGCATGTTTAAACTACAAATATGAGGTACCATATTACCCAGTGGAAAACAAAGCAGATTGATGGGAAGAGAACTATGTATGGATTTGGAATCAAAGGATTTGAGATTTGACTCCACTGTTATATGACCATGGGTTTCTAGACAAATTATTTAATCATTCTCAACATCAGTTTCTTCATCTGTAAAATGGGCATGATGATGATTCACATGATTAATGATGGCTCTAAAAATGTGAGTGCTCTCTTTCTCTCAGCCCATTTTCTGTACTAACCAGACATAAACACAATGGAGTCCACACCTGAGTTAAATGGTAAAATGGATAAAGTCTATTAGTTTCAACAGCCTTCAACATGAAGAAAGAAATTTAGGTGGCTTTAAATTTTACAATTTCTGATTTGTTGTGGAAATGTCAGTGAGCAATGAAATGCTTTAAGAAAAAGGAAGGAAAGAGAGAAGAAAGGAAGGAAAGAAAGAAGGAAGGAAGGAGGAGGAGGAGAAAGAGAAACAAAGAAAAGAAGGAAGGGAGGGAGGGAGGAAAGAAGAAAGGAAGAAAGGAAGAAAAGAAGGAAGAAAGGAAAATCTGAATAACTCATAATATAGATATGTGTATTTAGGGGAATTACTCTGCCCCCACCTTTAATTGATGTCATTACAGAAAGGAAGGGGTAGATAAAGTAGATATTAATGTGCTAACAATTTTCTATTATCCCATTACAAAGTCTAAAGGAGTTTGCTGACTGATATAGTAAGACATTGGATATTTTTTTTTAAATTGGCCATGATGACAGAGATCTTCAAAAGCTAAGCCTACCAAATTCTGGACACTCTAACAGTTTGAGTCATTAAGGAAGGAAACAAAACATATACAGATATAGAAAGCAGCCATAGGGGAGGAAATATTAAATGTGGATTGAAAGGAGAATTAGCCATGGTTGTGGCTGCCCTTCAGGAGAGAAATCCCAAGAAACACAGCCGAGAGACCCATCCAGAAGAGAGACTGTACAGTAACCTAAGAGCTCCATTAGAAGAGAATGGACATTAGGGACCTGCAGTACTAAAGACATCAGTTCCCCACGGTCACATGTCCCTTGTGTACATTTCCCTCACTACCATTGCACCCCTCCCTGACCTTTCTGTAGTATTTGGCTCTATTAGCTGTACCCTTTTCCTAGACCTTCTTCTCAATCCTCAGCTTCAGAGATACCAATCTTTCCTAATTTTCTTATCACCTATCTGATTTCTCTTTCTCTGGCTTCTTCTAGGTTCTCACACTCATTCAGTTCCTTTTTCTTCATAGTCTTATTCCTCAGTGCTACATCCTTGAGCCTTTTGCCTTTTTTTCTCCTCTTCTCTTGTGTGTACTCATTTACTTGTCAATCTTATTTTATTCTATGGTTTTAACAGCATGACTAACATTTATATCTCTAACTCTGACTTCTCTTGAATTCCAGACCTATATCGCTGACATCTTTACATAGCTATGCCAACAGCCCTTCAATTTTAATGCATCCTAAACTAAGCTTATCATTTTTCCTCAAACTTACTTCTCTTTCTGTTCTAACTAAATGTCTTGATGGCATCACCATTCACCTAGCCTCCCATGTCAGAAACCTTGAAGTTGTCTTTGATTCTTGCCTTTTCATTCCCCTTCCTTCATTTCTCATGCATAAACACAATCTTGTTGATAGAACCATTACATTTCACTTGTATATATCTTCTTCATCATTACTCCCATGAATACAATGACAATTTATAAGTTTGAGTGATAAATATTAATGTATTAATAGTTTTATATTATTACTAATATAATAATAATAGTAATAGTATAACTATGAGTAGAAAATGAGCCATACTTTTTCCTCTCCAAATCTGATTTTTATAAAACCTAAACATTACCTATGATTACTTTCTTACTCAATTAAATTCATAAAAATATATAAAGTATCTATTTTTACCTACTTTGAGACATCATCATGGTGTGGAAGGAACTTTGGAATTTTGAAGAACATGGTAGCAAGGAATAAGATTTGGCAGATTTAACAGGATGGCAAGACTTTGAACAGAGGAAATCTAGAGTATCGTGTTAAGTTCTGAGTACCACATTTTTGGGAGTATAGTGATGATAAGCTGGAATGTGTCTAAAAGATATTAATCATGCTGGTAAAAGACCTCAAGATCATGCCAGATGCGGATCAGAGGCAGGAACTAAAGATATTTTGTTATAAATACTAGCTACATATCTCTATCAAATCTTTTAAAGGCAAACATTCTCCTTCAGGATATTTTTAACAGTGGACAATAGAACACTTAGCCAACTAAATCCAATCATATAAAAAGTATTGTTCAAAAGTGAGGGAGAGAGATTTAGTGAGGACTAGCAGACACATGGTCTTTCCATGGCATTTTCCAGGGGCATTTCTAGCTCAGATTAAACATGAAAATCCATCAACTTTTCTTTTCTAAATAAAGAATATAATTCTTTTTTTGTTTTGTTTTGGTTTTTGCTTTTTGCTGAGGCAATTGGGGTAAAGTGACTTGCCCAGGGTCACACAGCTAGGGAAGTGTCTGAGACCAGATTTGAACTCAGGTCCTCCTGACTTCAGGGCTGGTGCTCTATCCACTATGCCACCTAGCTGGCCCCAAGAATATTTCTTAAAAGCAACCTTAAAGATACCAGATGTTCAAGTATTCCAACAAATAGGAAGGAACTGAATCAACTTCTTTAAGCCCAATGAGTATAACTTGACACAGTCAGGTGATTTTCCCTTGAAGAATTCTGAAGAATGAGAGAGACAGAGAAAAGAATTCTATGTCTGGGTTCTCCTATGCCCATCATAGAAGATATGCTGGCATCTATTATTCCACCTGGCAAGGGAGGGGTCAAAAGCAAAAGTGCAAAGTTATGGAAATATAAAAGCGAGAGCCTCCCCAGAAGATCTCTGCAAAATTGATTTTCACCCTGTCTTTTCATTCACCTCCAATACTTTAAGTCTAATCAAGAAATGTTCGAATTCATAGTCATACTTCTTGCCAAAAGCTTTATTTTCTCCTCAGTCACCTAGAGGATCAGTGGTATCTAAGACTTCCTCTTCAAAGAACAAGATCATATTTTTATAAGAGAAAGTGGTATCCTTGTATTACAAAATACTGTCACCTCAACCTTTCATATAGTCCATTTGGCTCTATTTTCTTAAGACCTATTGTTCTGTCTGGAGATGAGCTGTAGGTGTATTTAGGTATTGTTCCCCACCCCCATTCTGAACAGTAGAAAGTGTCAAACTGAGAATTCTAACAATAATAGTCTGTTACCAGCCCTATCCATCTGACAGAATCAGTCACATGATTTTAAGATTTGAAGGCTCATATCTAGTTCAGTCTGTTAACCAGAATCAGCTCTTGAGGAAATTGTAGCCTATTAAGAGACAAATTTATAGAAATAACTATGAGTCTAAGGAGGAGAGTAGTAAAGATAAGAAACTGCCAAGCAAAGTGTCATAATAATAATAATCCTTCCTCAACCCAGCATATCCAAACTTTATTGTGTCTGCTTTCTTAGATCTATCTCCTTTTCTCCAGTCACACAGTTACAATAACCTATTTTAATTCAAGTTCTTATTACGTCTCTCTTGGACTAATGCTATTGCTTCTAGTCCTCTCCATTCCAATTCATTCTCCATCCAGTTGCCAAAATTACAAAGTGTCTTTAAACACAAACCTGACCTTCTTCTTCCCCTTATTCAATAAAATCCAGTGGCTCCCTATTGCCTCCTATGATCCAGCCATCAATTTATTAAGCAATTTATTAAGTCCCTCTATGTGCTAAGCATTGGATATACAAATACAAAGAATGAAATAATGCTTAACTCTTTAAAATTTAGGGTTAAATATAAATGACTCTGACTTTTAAAATTCTTCACAGTCTCCCTTTCCAGCTTTAATATACATTACTTCTCTTTCTATATTATACAGAGCAACTAAATTGGCCACCTTGCTATCCTTATATACAGTGTAGCTTTACAGTATCTTAACATCTTTTATAATCACCAATTCCTACAAGGTATTAATGACCTGTTATGTCTTTATTAAGTGCGAATCCTTTTCACTGATTTAATAAGAAGATATAAAGCCTTTGGTCCCTTGATCCTGTGAAAGTTGTCTCCCCTACCCCCTTCCCCGAGGCTTTTAAATAATTCACACTTTGAGTCATTTCAAGAATTCAAGATAGTCCTAGTTAGAAGCAACATTGTAGAGGAAAGCCCTCTCCTTCCCCTACCTTCTTTCAAGCACATCTTGGAAAAAACTTGTTCTGGATATTCCTGTTGCTAGAGTTACAAGGGAACACAGGCATATCCTTTCATGTACCCTCTGAATACCCCCTGTATTCAAGTCTCTTAGAGATATAGGCTCCCACTGCAAAAGCATTTGTTTACCTCTTTCACATCTCTAAGACTAGAGATGTTTAAGAGTATATAGTGGAAGGGGACCTTCTCTCCTCATTCTCCCTTCACCAAGTCCCTTGTTTCATAGAGGCTGTGTTTTTCACTTGAGGATACCTGACCTCAAAGCTGTCCTTGCCATTGTAGATGAAGCTCTATGGCTCTTATTGCCACAGATGTTAAAAGTAAGATAGTGGAAGTGGGAGTCAGGATTGGTAGAATCCACTAAGTACTGAGGTTTCAGAATTTTCCAACTGCAAATGGGGCAGCAATAGGAGGAGAACAAAAGAAGGGAAAGTAATAAAGAGGCAAGTATCTCATCTATTTAGCCTCTTCCTCATATCAGAGAAGTTCAACATCGTTGAGTGCTGGATTAAGAGTCAGAGGACCAGGATTCAAATATTGGTTCTGTCTTCTGTATTACCTTGAGCAAAACATCTAACTACTTTGGACCTCAGATTGCTGATCTGTAAAATTAAAGTCTGGCCTAGATGACCCCTTAATATTCATTTCAGCTCTAAATCAATCATCCTATGTTGCATGTTCATTTTTTTTAAAGACTAAGTTTCCCTATCTCATTCAAGTTGGAAGTGAAGGAGCTACTTATGGTCCTAATCCCATTGATCTGCACAGGAGCTATGAGTCTGTTTCTCACCTAAACTATTTAGCTCCCCATAGTGCAACCTGCTGGCTTCCCCAATCCCAGGAAGCTCATTATATTAATGCCAAACTTAGCATAGATACCTAAACTTAGCATAAATACCCAATGGTTTAGGATGCTGAAGCTCAGAATGCTGAAGAGCTCCTCCAGCTCCAAGCTCTCTGATAGCTGGGATACAGTACCACTATGCCAAGCTGATATATATTCATTTAATATTTTAAATTGCCTTATTTTCTTATATCCTCTTTAACTTCATTTGATGTCATATTTTGTATGGCAGAAGCTTATTTACTTTTAGAAAAAAAATTCTCCTAAAAGGTCAGTGATTTACATACATGCTAATTTTAAATGGTTATTTTTCAGGGTCTGCTTATAAAAATATTTTTTTTCCTTTATAAGAGAGATAATTTTAAGAGATGTAGCCAATATTCAATCGCAGTCTCAGATTTAGAAAGTACTTGGTAACTGTCTCATTCAACTCATATCTGAAAAGAATCCTGTCTTCAACATACCCAGTGAAGGACTGCTTATTTGCTTGAAGACTTCCACTAAAGGGCAATACAACCCTCTTCAGAGGTAGCCCAGTCTACTTTGGAACAAGTTTTGTTAAGTTTTTTTTCTGATATCAAACTTAAATTTACATCTTCACAATCTGTACCCATTGTTCCTTGTTTTTCCCTCTGTGATCAAGTTAAGTAATCCTCATCTCTCTTCTCTATCATAACCCTTCAAATACTTGGGGTCACCTACCATATCCTCTGTAAGTCTTCTTTTCTCTAGGTCTAATATCCCCAGTTCTTTCAACAAAAACTCATGTGGCATGATCTTTCAGTCAGCCACTATTCTATCTACCCTCCTTAGGCTACATTACAGATTACCACTGCTGTCTTAAACTGAACATAATACTACAGATGTGATCTAACAAGGACTGTGTTTATAGACTTAGTCTCCAAATTAGAAGGAACTCAGTTATTTAATCCAACTAATACTTAAAAAAGAATTTATTGTGTAATACATCCATCAAGTGACTGCATAATTTTCATTCAAAGACACTAAGTAATGAGGAACCAGTTCTACTTGCTCTCTAGACTTCTCTACCTCCTTACCAGCCCTTTTCTCCATTCACCCTTCTTTACCCCTACCTTTATCTTAAATTTTATCTTTCCTCATTACCATGTAAGTTCCTTTAGTTAGAGACTAGCTTGTTTCCTTATATTTATACCATCAGTACTTAGCACAGTGTCCAATGCATAACAAATGCTTTATTTTATCTACTATATCCCACTTCTTCAAAGGCTTTATACCTCTGTAATACAAGCCTAAAACCAAATTAGTATCTTTTGATTGCTATATAACACTCTTGATTCTTTGTAAACATACAACCCACTATACCTATCAGATCTTTTTCTAAAGTATATCTCACGATAATGGTGGTAGCCATGATGATAGTACCACCTCATCTATCTCTAGCACCATTTAGTTTAAAAATCACTTTTTTCCCAATAATCCTGACTGGGGTAATGTTGTATATTTTGAAGATGGGGAAACTGAAGCTCAGAGATGTGATGTGACTTCCTCACAATCTCACACTAGTAAGGGGAAGACCTAGCATTCAAAACCTAAACTTCTGACTGCAAATTAAGCATTTGTGAAGTATCCTTTCATGTTCATTATTTAAGTATTAATTAAATGTATTAAGTATATTAGGCAATGAATATGCAAAGACAAAAAAAATGAAGTCCCTACCTATAGGGAACTTATATAGTACTGGCGAATAAGTTCTGAATTAATATTTATACAGTATTTTAAATTTTTGATGTTGGTGATTTTTTGCAAAGTTCTTTACATATATTATCTTGTTTGAATCCTAACAATCCCATGAAGTAAGTACTAATATTATGCTCATTTTACAGATGGAAATAATAACTGATAACTGAGGCTGAGAGGTTAGACAACTTATCCAGTCGTGTCGATTTGATTTACCTTAAGTTTTTAAAGTACCACTTTCACAACCACCCTATTAGGTTGATGAATATTATTACCACTCTTTTACATGATCAAGTCTGTAAGATCTAGTAAATAATATTTGAAAGAGAATTCAAACTCAAGACTTCTGATTTCAAATCCAACATTTTATCCAGTTCACCACCTAGTATACACACTAGGAATATGTATGGGGGGAGGAATGACATATTTTCTTATATCACACTACCTCCCCAATGGAGGTACTTGAAACAATATAGTAATTTGTGAAACAAACACTTAATGTGGTACATTTTAGACTATAAACTCCTCAAGTATAAAATCTCAGTTACATTTTCTGATCCCAAGTACAAATAGGGTGAGTATGAGAGACAACAGAAAGGAGTTTGGAATACTGCGATAAGAGCCGAGAATGTATTATCGTCCTGATTTCCTGATCCACGATACAGATGGATTTCCTAGTAAACGGCAGATTCTGTGAAGTTAGTTGGATATGTGTTATTGAACTGAAGTGGCCCAACCAACAAATTATCATCCGTGGCCTAAGCTGTCTCAATTTAGCTCAGCAATCTCATGAAAAGAGGATGGAGTCAATCTGTAGAAACATCAACTCCTAGAATTTGGCCAAGCACATCAGGAATCATAAAATCCCAAGGATCTCCACTACCTAAAAGGGTCTCCATACTTCAGTGAGGAAGTTTTTTTAACATCTTTGACTTGGTGGAATGTCTTGGAATGCCATTTATCATTACAGAATTTTCTCATTTACCAAAATTATTAGCTCCATGTTGTTCAACTGCATCATCTATGACAAATAGGGGATATTGGATTTTTAAATACTTGTTATGTTCAGGAAGAGAATAGGAATCATAAGGAAGATAATTCAATACTTCATTGGATTTATGATCTCAGTAATCAGAGGAAAGTTCAGACATTTTGTGCTTCAAGAATGTCAGAGGTCCAAGGCCACTATGTTTCTTTGCTTAACTGTATATTCAACTCAGATGGGGATGGAACAGAGAGAAGTACACATCATCAGTAAAACAAGGGATTCCAAAAAAAGAGGTACAGGAAGAGTTGGATAGAAAAGAGAAAAGGGAACAAGAAATTGAGGAGAGTAATCATGAAGAAGAGCCAGATGGGAAAAATAGCAAATGGAATAAATTAGTATGAGTAAAAGGAAAAAGAAAAAGTCAAGAGAAGGAAGAAAATACCAGAGGAGTTCTAAAAAGGGGAGGAAGTCAGTGGTAAAGAAGTAAGAAATCATATTTGGAAGGAAGTCAGTAAATGTTGGAGGAGGAGTGGAGTGACTAAGCAGACTAATGTTGGGGAAAGAAAAGTTAGAATTAATTAGCCAGGCACCTGCAAGGTGCTTATTAATCACACTTGTGCTGCTGAGGATTTTAGGGTTTATGTGTTCAATCTAACCAAAGAATATTAGAGCTACAAGGACTTGGAGAGTCTTCATTTACAGAAGGGGTTATTAGGATCCAAACATACGAAGTAGATCATCCACAGGCACATTATAAATAGTGGTAACCTTCCAACTAGCATTCTTGGTCCTTTAATGGCTAATCCAGTGCTCTTTCTACTCCTCACCCCCACCAATGCTGCTTTTCAACAACCTAACTCCTTATGAGCATTCCCCCTTTTGGCAAATAACCATACCTTCATTTTTATCACTATTTATTCATTTTTCAATGTTTTATATTTATTCCCTGAGCCTTATAGGATATCAGTAGGCCATCACTATCACTCCAGTTTGAGAAATGCCATTCCTTGGCTTAAATTTCACCCCTGGAATTCCTGTCCACATGCCTGAAAGTCAGTCTGCCCTGGAACTGGCAAAATTAGAGATGAGTCCTTGAATATTAGTTCCAGCCCCCATAACCCTTCATTAGCTTTATATTCCCTTCAATCTATACCACTGAGGCAATGGTACCCATGGAACGGTCTCTCTTTGGTAAAAACTGGTAGAATACACATCACTCATATTTATGTGGCACACATTAGATTGTGAGCTCCTTGAGGATAACAATGCTTATCTCTTCTCTTTTTTTAAATGTGTCCCTAGCTATCCAATATATCTGAACCATAATTAAGTGCTTAATAAAGGGCTTGTCAACTTGATTTACTTTAAGATTTAAAGTACCACTTTCACAATCACCCTGTGAGGTTGATGAATATTATTACCACCCTTTTACATGTGAGCAGGTTAAGATTCTGAGGCAAAAAACTTTGATAAAGTCTATAAGCCCCTTCTCAGAATAAAATGAGGGTGTTTTTTCAGAATAATATTTCAGAAAACAATTTTATGTATTATATTGAATTGTATTCATGTATTACATTGAATTATGTTGTTTCAGAATATATAATATTATGCATTATATTGAATTATATTCATGTATTATATTGAATTATATTGAAATACTATATTGTATCAGAGTATTTTTTAAAATTGTGACATATAGTTATCCCTTCTACATTGTGACTTTTTCCCATTATGGTTTCTATATATTGAAGTTCATATGAAATTGAATGGGAATTTTTAGGAGTTTTGCAGAAGCCATAGATAACACACAAAAGCCAGCAGAAAAGCAATTTTTACTTAACATTGACCTATACATAGCCAATGACAGAACACTTAACCCAAATTTTATAATTAAGTACTATAACTACTCCATAAAAGAAAAAGGAAAAAATTCAAACTTCTTCTCTGGTATGAAGAGGGCCAAAAATTTTTACATGGATTTTCCAAATTGGAGGGGTGTGTACCCCTGATTCCTACAATGTGGAAGATATAGCTGTAGTTCATAGACACCATAAAATTTTCCAAGGCAAAATCCTTTGGGATATCCTGCTCTAAGAGATTAAACTCATGGTTACATTGCTAGCAAAAACCAAAGCAAGGTTGTACAAACCTAGATCTCCTGATTCTGAATGCAGTGAGTGCTCTTTCCATTATCTCCTATAGTCCATCAAGAATTGGTGAAGATAGAAGGGGTATGAAAAGCTGCATAGAGTATAATAATGATCCCCAGTTGGTCTCTGACTTTCTCTAGGACAATCAGCCCCTGGAAAGCCTAAGATCGAAAAGTGTCGTTCCCCTGAAAAGGAAACATTCACTTGCTGGTGGAAACCAGGATCAGATGGAGGAATTCCTACCAACTATACTTTGTTTTACAGAAAAGAAGGGTAAAAATGTTCCATTTTCTTCTCATTTATTCTAATTAGACTTTATCATCCTCTATTCAAATATGATCTGGTGGTGCCAGGATTACCAGAGTTAGCCTTTTATTTCCTAGACTGACAGATGTCTTATATCCACATTTTCCTGCCCAAGTTCTTGAGATTTAGATGCATTTAGCATTTAAAATTGTTTGTTATTATACGTTAGTAAAGACTATTATTAGTAATGATGGTTCAAGTATGATTTTCTCAGATAATGCCATTGCTGTATCTCTATGGACTTCTTTGGGGTACTTTATGCCTTTTATCACTACAGAATTTTCTCATTTCCTAAAATCATTAGTTTCACATTCCTAGGGTATATAGAATTCAATTACATTATCTATGCAATCATGGTAATGATAATATATCAGTATGCAATAATGGTAATAAGATAATAAAGGGAGTTTGGGTTTTCAAAGTGATTCTATATTCAGGGTCAGAAAGTGGACTATGAAAAAGATAAGTTAATACTTCAATGAATTTATAATCTCAGGGTAGATAATAAATACTTGTTAATTGAAATAAAAATTTAATTTAAAAAATAAATGGGGGAGTCTGCTAGGTGGCGCAGTGGATAGAGCACCAGCCCTGAAGTCAGGAAGACCTGAGTTCAAATCTGGTCTCAGACACTTAACACTTCCTAGCTGTGTGACCCTGGGCAAGTCACTTAACCTCAATTGCAAAAAAAGGGAAATAAATAAATAAATGGGACAAAAAAGTTCTAATTTAAGCCCATCCATATATCATCCTACCCTGTAGAATCTTTGTCCATGTCCTTACTCTACAGGAAATGAGCTCATTTGCCATATATGGGACCTTCCCCTAGCTCTCCTGACCTGATAGAAATACCAATGGAACTCAAGTGCCATCTACCATTTCTCTCTCCAGCTCACTTCATAACCTACCTACCTAGCAGGATCTTTGTTTTCTGAAAGGAAATACTTTGTAAAAGAGAATATTGTTTTGCAAGTAAATAGGAAACTGATATAATGGAAAGACTTTAATAGAGAAGATAGATTCAAGGATAACTAGCAAATACATTTTTAAGGATTTAAACACTACCATGGAGAGAGCATGTCCTATCTGGAAGCCAAAATTCCACCTGAACATTGCATTTAACTAAGAAAATTAAATAAAATAAAAAATCTGTTATCTACATGATATATATCTTCTATTTAGATATCTAAGTTTAAGTATAAACAGCCAAATGAAAAACTTGAGTTTATGAACAAGGCTCTGAGGTCACTTCAACATGATAGTGACTGATTCAGTCTTAATATGCCAATGTAAGAAAAGGTTGGAGAAAAAAATGTTTAAGATTTTATTATTTTAAAATCTAGAAGACCCTATTACATATCTATAACACATGTTCTCCATACCTCTTTGCCATCCTGGTTTACCTTTCTCTAGATTCTTTAGCTTGCTTCTATCTTTCCTAAAATACAGTGATCAATGCTTAATGCAGAGCCACAAATGTGGTTTAATGGAGAATAAAGAGAAACTAGTCCTTCCTTTGCTCTAAACATTATGCCTCCTTTAGTGCAACCTTAAATGACATTAGTTTCTTGGATCACCATTTCATGCAATTGACCTGTCTTAAGCTTGCAGTCCACTAAAACTCCCAGATCTTTTTCAGCAAACCATTCATTGTCTAACTAAGCCTGCCCAGTTTTATACCTGTGAAGTTGACTTTTTTAATGCAAATGTGAGACTATACATTTATACCTATTAAATTTCATTTTATTTTAGTCATCTTGTTCATCTCTCATAATATCTCTCTCCAAGCTTTGTATCATCTGCAAACTTGATTTCTCTATGTTAATCCATACTCTCTCTGTCTTCTATACTTTATTCCAAATCATTGGGGGAAAAAAGTTAATCAGTTCTAGGCACTAAACTAACAACCTCCCTCCAAGTTAGTATCAACCCATTAATGAATATGCTTTTAGTCAGTCATTCAGCTAGTTTGAAATTCAACTATCTGTATTATCATCTAATACACACACACACACACACACACACACACACACACACACACACAAACACGCATAACCTCGAGTAAGAAACTGTATCAAATGCCTTTCTGAATTCTTAAGCATCCAATGTCTACAGTATCTCTTAATCTGCCAGTCCAATTATCCTGTCAGAAAAGGAAATAAGGTTAGCCTGGTATGACCTATTCTTTCTGAAGCAAGATAAAATGAGAACATTTTTGCAAATCTTAAAACATTATATAAATATTAGCTATTAGTATTTCTACTGCTATTATTATGAAGCTATACTGCCTTTGGTGCTTATTGCCTGAGTGCCAGGAATAGAAATCAAATTTACCTATTGATTATAGAATATACATTATTATTTTTTAAATAACTGAAGCAATATCTACCCTGCTCCAGTCCTGTGTCCCCAGAATTTTTCAGAGATCACCAGTGATTGCTCAACAGTCACGCATGCCAATTCTTTTGCTATTTAAGAAATGGTTTGTCTAGGGGCAGGGGAGCAATTTGAACTCAAGGAGGATGGCTAGATGCTGCCTGACCATCCTTTTCTTAAGTTTCTATTCCTTGCTAACAATTTTTGTTCTCTTTTCCAATCTAGCCATCATCCACTTTAAAAGAAAAAAAGAGAAAATATGAGTTTAGTAATTCACACTTCTTGCTGTAATCCCTTATTGTCATTCCATCCAACCCAAGAAGAAATTCTTTCCCTTTTTGATCCTTCTTTTGCCCTCCACATGAATTTAAAGAAACAACAACCAGTTTTTGTTCTCTTTAATATTTATCATCAGTTTCTGTACATTCTGGTCTTTATCATTCCTGAAACAATTCTTACTCTGCTTTTATACTCATTCCATTGCTTCCTTCTCCATAATCTTTCTTAAATATAGATTTATCATTGAATTTCTTATGTATTCACATCAATATCTGTTGGCAGTTTTCTTTTACTTCTCTCATCACATTCATTTCAACTTTTGTCAACTTCATCATTTCCATTCCATTCCACTCCCACCCTTCCCAGAACTATTCTCATTCTTCATTCCTCCTCCTCAGTCCAAAAAGCACAGCTTTTATCCTGGCCTTTCCTTTAGGACACGATTCCCCAAAGCCAGTAACACTTTTGTAATTAAAAAAAATCGAAAACACAATTCCAGGATTATTTTCTTAACTTTTTTTCTTTTTGATTATTTCTTTCAGAGAGTCACTCACCCATGAATGTCCTGACTATAAAACTGGAGGTCCTAATTCCTGTTATTTTAACAAGAAGCACACCTCTATATGGATGGTCTACATCATCTGGGTCAATGCTACTAACCAGATGGGAAAGAGTATGTCAGAACCACGTTATGTGGATGTGACTTACATAGGTAAGCAGGGGAAACGTTTTTCAAATTGTCAGCTAACAAATAAAATCTAATTTGAGTTTTCTTGGCCTCTATAAATATCCCCAAATAGTAAGATCAGAATATATACATGATACTTGTCATCTGAACATAATTGTACTATTTCCATTTACTTACTATTTGCTTGCTATGCATGCTGGTGAGAGATAGAGACAGAGAGAGACAAAGAGAGGAAAAAATTAATTAACTGGAAATGCAGGATTTATCAGCTAATGAAGCAGAGTCTGCCAGTAATTGGGAAGGAAACTTGGGAGGGATCAGGGGAAACTGTCCTATCATGGGAACAGTTTTCATAAAGATACTTTCCCAAGGAGGGATTGTGTAGGCAAAATTAGCAAGCTTCTTCTAGAGTCTGGGGCAGCAGGAAGTCATATTGCTAAGAGATTAATTTAAAAAAAAAAGAATGTCTGTCAGTTAATAGAGCATATCTGAGCATGTATTGACTATGAAAGATTGGCCCTTTGGAGTAGGTCTAGTATAGTTTAAAACCATTTCTGGTCCTTGGCAAGCAAGGGAAAATAGAGGATAGATAGTTCTGAGGATTACTGATGCAAAGGCAATCTGGATATTGGAATAGTTACCATCATTATGATTCCCTCCCATATGGAAGAGGACATGGGATTGTGTAGTTTCCCAAACCAATAATATCTTCAACTGGGAATGAAGATACCCCAGGAAGATATAGTGAGAGCTACTCACTATAATTAAGAACTACAATTAGTGGTCAATGCACATCATTCTGTAGCATAGAGATAGAGGAACTTGGTGCAGAAGGAAAGGCAAAGATAATGTGCAACTGGGTTTAAAATATCAGAGAAAATCAAGGATGAAATAACTTACCAGTCAAGTGACCTCCCTAGTAATATCAAGAGGAGGTCAAATAGACAAATAGTGATGCCATTTTAATGGGCTTCTAAGGAAGACCAGGTAAGAGAATTGATCCATTGTCCTACTACTACTAGATAGTACTACTAGATAGAGCCTATGACATAAGATATTAATGTGAGAGGGATCAATGTACCAAAAGGTCCTGCCAAAAGCCAATATCCCTGCTATGACCTTGAGTAGCTCCCCTGAAACCTTGCTTCCAAAGAGGAGTAGATCTCAGGACAGAGCTGCCATCATCCTGGATTTATATAATGCTTCAATGCTATAGACCACTTCTTATAAATGGAATACCTGGCCACATGATTGGAATTCCATTTGTATATCAAAAAGTGGAGTGATTTCAAAAACATTTTTGTGATTAAATTCAGCAGTTTTCTGATTCACAAAGCATCAGATGGGGGTCAGATTTATGACACGATTCTGGAGATACTACCAGAAAAAATGAATAGTTCAATTATTCCCTATAACAGCATGCCTTCCACAGATTATCAATTAAGTAAAGAGGGTAAACCAAGAATTTAAACAGTTTCTGCATTGTTTCCAATTATCTACAGCAGAATTGACTGCAATACTTGTTTGTGGTTGAATTTGCCCACATAAATACAATCAACTCAGTGTTTGAAGTATCACTTTTCCACATTACATCAGGATATGCCTTCATGTTAACCAAACAACAAACATTTATATAAGAAGCAACATGGTATAAAGGATAGTCATCTGGCCTTGGAGGCAGGAAGAGCTGACTGGGTTCAAGACTTTCCTCTGATACTTGTTTGGGTAACCCTGTGTGGTAGCTTAATATTCCAATATTCTAGATCAGTTGTATCAAAGTAAAAAATGAGTCCACTAATCCTTGCATAAAGAGCTCTGCTAGCAGCATAATTAGTTCTCAAAAATGATGTTTTCTGTGTTTTATAATATTTGTATATATTTTGTTTAAAATTTCCTAATTATTTTTTAATCTGGTTTGGGCCACATGCTGCCTCCTTGCCCAACTCAAAACTAGAAAACTCTCTAAAACTATTAATTATAGAGAAGTTGCCAACTTGCGCTAGTAGAGAAAGTTTTTCTCATCTAAGAATTACTTATACTGGTGAAATCATAGATATAGGATTTATTACTATCCCTATGTGCCAAGCACCAGGCTAAGTGCTAAAGAAAAAAAAAAGATAAAAGTGAAATGAATAGTCCCAGATTTCAAGGAGCAAAGAATCATCTCTTTCACCTAATCAAAAAAAAAAAAAAAAAACCCTACATAAATAAATCTGGGAGAAGAAGACCCTCAGGGTTTCTGTCCAAAGCATAAATGACTGCTATTTATATTCAATCTGAGTCAATCAGGACCTAAATAACGACCAAATGGAGCTTAGGACCTGTGGGTGGCCAATGAGAATCAGAAGGATTTTGGTTTCAGTCTAGTTCTGATCCTTAATTAAATTGCCACATTTTACTATGTGATCCTGATTCTGTTAAGAGTCTATTTGGCAGGGGCAGTTAGATAGCACAGCAGATAGATACCAGCCCTGAAGTTAGGAGGACCTGAGTTCAAATCTGATCTCAGACACTTAACATTCCCTAGCTGTGTGACCCTGGGCAAGTCACTTAACCCCAATTGCCTCAGCAAAAAAAAGAAAAAATAATCTATTTGGCAGCTATAGCTACTACTTACTTGAATACTTCCATGGGACTGTGATCTCACAGATATGGGTGTTCCTCTAATATTGCAGACTCATGCCTCCCAACTGTGAGAATCTTGCCTATGTCCTCTATCCTCCTTATCAGGGGCCTTCCTCTAATTCTCTTAGCATTTGCATGAATACCAGTTGACACATAGCTAGCTGTTCATTGACTATTCCTTACTCTTACCCCATGACTAGCATCCATCTTTCCTGGTCATGCATCTGTCTCCTTTTTACAGTTTCTCCTATGAAATTCTTGGCCATTAATATATCATATTGTGGTTATACCTGCCATGTGCCCCTCCATTGTTCTTTGAGTCAGCTTCAACTGAGGGAAAAAATGGTATTCTACTATTCTATTTAGGGCATTTCAATATGGGTTTCAAGACTTTAGTGTTCTTCCTTTTATCCAACATGATTAAAGAGGAACATTTTAGTTAACTAAATAGTCTTGTAAATAGGAAAGAGCCACCAATGCCCCATGTGTACTATCAATGGATTTCCAAGTATTTACCGTGCTATTTTATAATTCAAAATTGACAATGGACAACTGTATATCTATTACTTAAAAACTAGTGTGGTAAAGCTTACACAAGTGGTTGATTGCTATTAGAAGCTGATGGCAAAGATTAATGGTTGATTGGCCACCAACTACTAGAGAATGGTGGTTAATTGGCCACTGGATAGTGAATGATTTGGCTATGACAATTAACAAAGGCATGTACTAATGATAGGAAAGTGCTACGTCAGTGGCAGGAATTCTCCCACTGATGAAATCTTGAATCCTTGAGGTATAGCCATAAGTACAAGAAAATCAAATATACTTAATAGTAAAACTGTACTGTACATAATTTCATTTTCCAATAACGATTCAGGAGGCACTTAAGAAATTGGTAGTGCCATAGTCATCTGAACATCATGCCCATTACAAGAAATTTACTTGATACAATGACAAATAATGAGACAATTTTCCAAAATCATAATAGCAAATATTTCATAAAGGTCACCAAGACCCATTGAGGTCCTTAAAATTGATTGTTTACCACTAGTAAGTTTGAATTAACTCATTGAGCACTGGAGGCAATCTCATTTTAGAGGTATGAGAGGTACATGGATAGTAACCAGACTGGCAAAAAGCTTCTGAATTGTGATATTACTTAAAATGTTATCACTTGCTTTCCATGTAATATTACATGATACAAAGACACTATGTATCTTGCCATCTGTCCTTTGGTTAACATTCAGAATTCAAATGCAATCTTATATACCTAGGTCACATTTCTTTTTTACCCTTGTGTACATAAGAAAAGATCACTCAGCAAGGAAGAAGTACACAGATCGGGATGAAGGCAAAAGAAGGTGGGCAAGGAGAGAATAAATAAAAGCCCTTTTTTCTTAAATAGTATGCAAAACTAAGTCAGTAAGACCTGACTATTATCTGCTTTTTCATCTCTAAAATAGAGATAATACCTGTAATACCAGTCTCACAGGATTATAGTGAGGAATGAATGAGATAATGTATCTAAAATGATTTGAAAATTTTGTAGCATTATTCCAACATATATCACTATTGTTGATGTTGTCATTGATGTTAGCATATGGTAAGTTCAGGAACCAATGATTTTCTGATGAGAGATTAAAAGTAGTTCAAGGAACAAGAAGTATAGAAGAATTATTAGTATTACTAATAGTTTCTGAGAGTGTGTAAAAGATTATTAAGAATTCAATGATAATGATTTTTAAGCTGGTTTACTTTCCATTCAACTTGCCACCATTCAAGAGACAAATAGAACGAGTGTAGTATTTTTATATGCCTTTTAAAAATTAATGTTTGTTAATAACCTTCAGACTATTAAAAATGTATGAAAAAATGAGTTATTTGAACTCATTTGAAAAATGAGTCCTATCCAAATTTTTAGTGGAATATTGTTTGATTCATTAATTCAACAAGCATTATGCACCTTCTCTGTAAAAAATGTTTAAAAAAATATTGTGGCTAGATCACTGGAAGGTAAACAAACTTAATTAAGATGTGATCTCTGCTCTTATGAATCTAAAATGTTTCCCAGCGGTATACTTGATTTCTGTCTTGTTCTAAGCAAACAATATTTATTCATTAATAGTATGTCAGAGAATCTTTTAAACTTAATATTGTTTGTCCTATCTCATAATCTATAAAATCAAGGTGTTGGGACCTGTGAGGTCCCTTTTGGCTCTACATCCATGATCTTATGATATTAACTAAGTAATATTCACGCATTGTCAACAAATTGAAAAAGCTATGTTATAAATAACTGGTTTTCACACTAGGGAGCACCTTGTATTTAGTCCTCCAAAATCACTGCATAATTTCACAAATATAATCTAGTCTGCTCTCTTTAAAAAATAATAATAATAATAATAACTGCACTAAGACTTTTGGGACACCCTGCACCAGTAGAAAAAAATATTTAGATGGATGAAATCACAGATCTGTTGACCTATTGAAGAGTTACATTAAATATGTCTCTGATTTTCTTTAGGACTAAGACAGGGAGTCCCAAAAGTCTTAGTGCAGTTTATTTATTTTTTTTTTGGCCATTTCCGTGATACAAGAAATAAAGAAGTGAACTTGATGAAGACATGAACTTAAATCCTGCCTCTGACACATATTGCTTGAACAAGTCACTTAACTTCTCAATTCTCTCTAGACATTTTCTTACAAATCACCTTCGGAACCTATGTAAATAATTCTCAAAGCTATGTATTAAATAGACTTATATAGCCATGTAAATTAATAGTATTAGTATTCTTGCCTTTTGTGGATAACAATATCATGTGTAATTTTTTCCCTCTTATTTTGGCACTTTCTCCTCTCTTTGCTTAATAATAATCACTTGATCCTTTAAAAATTGTGACATCTTAAAATTTCTTTGGTGTGAATTGGATCTGCTACAACAATTCTATTCAACTTTTCAGGGCCATTAAGAGCCATTTCAACTTTCTTCCACAGCACATTGGAAATCAAAGTTTTGGAATTACATGTATGATGTTTCTTCTATCACTGCTTTTATCATAAGTGATGATAAAAATAAATTGTTACAGAAATGCTAAAAAACCTATTCCATTTTCTATTTGTGGTCATCTTTTCAGTAACAGTAAGGAAGAATCTGAGGATAATGTTGCTTATTGGCCTTCACATCAAGTTTTATGTAAAGTACTCCACTAGTTGATGTGTGCTGCTTTTCAATTTTATGAGGTGATACTACTTAATAGTATTCTATCATAGTGCTTTTCACCTAACCCAACATTGTCCTTGACTATCTCTCTGACCTTGCCAACAAAATCAGTTATTTGCTAGCCAAGATATCTTCTGATTTTTCTTTGCAATCCACTGATTTATGTCCATTGAACTTTTATAGAAAATTGTGATAATCAAAATCAGCATCTTTGTAGAAAGGAGGTTTTTACTTTCTGTTTCCAGTTTTTTCAGTATCAGCAATTCATTCAATTGCTCCAGGTTGAAGAAAATACAACTATTCTTATTATCATATCTTTATCTTTTCTCCTAACTTTATATGGATTTTTATTTTTGCTCTAATCAATTGATGATCACATTGATTTTGATATGAATATTTTATTAGTAACAAATTCATGTCTATGAAGATACAGCCAAGGATCTAAACATTAGGTTGACCCAAAAAGATAAATTAAATCTGAGCTTCTTTTCATTCACATTTTCTTGTCACTTTTATCATGGGTCAGTCAGTCAATAAACATTTATTAAATACCTCCTGTGTCAGGGATTATACTAAACTTTTGTGGATGAAAAAAAAAGGCAGACAACCTCTGCTCTGAAGGAGCTCATAATATAACACTGAAAGATACCATGAAAAAGAAGCTGAAAAGGTAGAAGTGAGGAGATAGGAAGATGAAGTTCTATAGCTGATTGAGAAATTATGAAATGACTGCCCTGAGCTCCTTCCTTGAATGAAGAATCTGGAAGGAGATCTCCACTATCTACCATCCACTCTCTCCAAACAGAGGGAGAGAGGGGCCCCAGAGATAGAGGGGACTAATGAGGTGAAAGTTTCTAAGTCAAAGGATAAACATTATGTTTTAATCACTTTGCTAAGCATTAATAATGGGAACAAGTATCAGGCACACAATACCTGACTTCGAAGGGTTTACAATCCTATACAAAGGAAAACTTCTATGCACAAAAAAGATCATGAAAAATACAAGGGAATAAACAAAATACCAAATGTTCTTTCCCTGCAAGTTCTAAAGAAGTTTCTTTAATGTCCACAGTTGAACCAGACCCTCCTTTGAACTTAACTTTAGAAGTTAAACAACCAGAAGATGGAAAACCATATCTGTGGTTGAAGTGGTCTCCACCTGCCATGGTTGATGTTAGGTCTGGCTGGCTAACACTTCAGTATGAATTGCAACTAAAACCTGAGAAAGCAGCAGAGTGGGAGGTGAGTCATTTTTGTCAGGATCTTTCTGTTTTAGTATTTGAGCAGCCACCCGTAAACTAGATTTAGCACCTTAGTCCAATAATGAGTTTGTGTAACAATATGAATCTTGTCATTTCCATTAGCTTGAGCACATACAAAATTCTGGGTTTTTCTCCAGTGGACATTTATTAATGTGCCTAGCTTTCCCCCTTAGCTTCTGAATGCTACTTCCCATGGGACCCAGAATGACATAAGCCAGTTCCATCTTTGTGTCTTCAGAATCTCAGTTGTATTTGTCCACTATCAATGCCAATTTAAGGAGATGATTTCAAAATGGGGAGAAGGGGAAGGATGGGTACCAAAGATGGATAGGGTGACAGGAAAGAGTGAGTTTAAGACTTAGAATGTTAGGGCTTTCCTGAAACCAGTTATCAGAACTAATTGCAAACAATCAAGAACACCTCAGACTCTTGCTAGCAAAGAGCTGAAGTGACTCCTATTTACTGTGTTCCTCTCTAGACCCATTTTGCTGGTCAACAGACACAGTTTAAAATCTTCAGCTTGTACCTGGGACAGAAATACCTTGTAGAGGTTCGATGTAAACCAGACCATGGCTCTTGGAGTCAGTGGAGCCCTCAAAGTTCAATTATGATACCCAGTGGTAAGTGACCTTGGAGCTCTTTGTCAGTCATCCCAATTTAAATAAAGGCAGAATTTGGAGGTAACAGTACATAGGGGGAAAAGAGTAGAGAAGGGGATTAAAATTCCCTGTACCCAATACAAGGACAACCTGAAGGACACCATTGCTACTTGTGTGATCAAACCGGAGACTTGTTTTCTCTGGCAAAGTTAACTACAAGTAGTATGTTTAGGAGATGTGGAAGCAGATCTTCATGTCCCAGTTAAAGCTGGGTATTCTATCATCCCTGAAGGGCCTGGCCAAGAACAACTCTCATATTGTACAGCCCTAATAGGTGGAGCCACAAGGCATACAGCAGCTGCCCAATTAACTAGGCCACCTATTTCCAGGTCAAGAATTATGGGCAAAGTGCTATGAAAGAGAGTAGTTCACATTTCTATGAATGCCATCTTTGTTGTTGTTGGGTCTATCATGTCCAACTCTTCATAACCCCATTTAGGGTTTTCTGGGCAAAAATACTAAATTAGTTTGCCCTTTCTTCTCCAGTTCATTTTACAGATGAGGAAACTGAGGCAAACAGGGTAAAGTGACTGCTAGTAAGTGTCTGGGCCCATTTTTATTCCAAGTCCAGTACTCTGTCCACTGTACCACCTAACTGCCATCTTAATAGTCCCCAAAAAACAACTGTGGAAACAGAAACCAGGATATTATAAGAGCACTGGATCAGAGTGGGAGAACCTGAGCTCTCATTCTGGCTCTATCATTAAGCTTTGTGTCCTTGGACAAAGTCATTTTATCTCTCTAAAACTTAATTTCCTCATCTGGAAAATGAGAGGATTAAACTAGATAACCTCACGAATCCCCTATAATACTAATATCCAGGGATTTTAGAATCCTGTTGAAATCATAATCCTATGAAATTTACAATTTATAGTACTTTGATATTTCCCATCCTTTCCTTTAAAGGAAAAAAAAACACTTTTAAAATAGAATCTCTGGACATTGTTTCATCCATTCTGTTCCATTTCTGTAAGGCCTCCCATTCAAAGGAACAAGTAAAAAGGAGAGGAATCAACCTATCCCCAATGTTTAGAAGTAGTGTCTCTCAGTTTGGAACATGATTTGTATGGTTTGAACTTGTCTCCTATTTGTTTCTAGATGTTAAAATGAAAGACACAACGGTGTGGATCTTTGTGGCTGTTCTCTCATGTATTGTTTGTCTGATTATAGTCTGGACAATGGCTCTGAAGGGTTACAGGTATGTTATTGTCTCTCAAAATCCTGCTAGATCTTGATTATCTAAAATAATGGCAATAGAGAGGGCAGAGATAACTCAGACAATTCAAACACTCCTTTTAGGCATTAGCTCTACTTCTCATCCACATCCAACCTTTTTTTTTTTCATCAAAACTACC
This sequence comes from Myrmecobius fasciatus, assembly GCA_023553655.1. Lineage (NCBI taxonomy): Eukaryota > Metazoa > Chordata > Mammalia > Dasyuromorphia > Myrmecobiidae > Myrmecobius > Myrmecobius fasciatus. The sequence goes on from JAJPUD010012997.1 coordinate 35,314, forward strand.
AAGAAGCAAAATGGTTTTATCTGAATCTGGCCCTTTTTCTCTCTAAGAGGGATACTATGTGTGAAAATGGTCAAACAGCAGGTAGAAATGGGATAAAATTGGAGAACCAAATGATCTGAGGAACCCACAGACTTGCTCATCAGGCCCCTGAGCAATTCAGGGTCTACAGATTCTTTAATGCCCTACCACAGTCTGCTCTCATATTATTCTTCAGACCCTACATTCTTACTTAAAGGCCTTTGTCTGTATACAAAATAGATATATTTGGGAATGATTTGTTTCCTGTGAGGAGGGAAAGATGGTGTTTGTCTAACCTCACAAATTTTCTACTGGTTTTTTTTTAGCATGATCACCTGCCTCCTGCCACCTGTCCCAGGCCCCAAAATAAAAGGATTTGATACTCATCTGCTGGAAGTGAGTGCCAATGAATGAGAACACAAAATAACTCATTAACATGTAAAGTACATTATTGTAGTTTCCTTTGCCAAAAACAAAAAACTTCTGTGAATGCAGACATTAACTTAAAGTTGCTCTTCTAGTAATAGAATCTTTCCTAAACCTAAAACATGAGATAGCTGCAATCAATCGATCTATGAGTAAGTATTTATTAAGTCTTATGAAATGTCAGACACTTATATATAAATACAAAAAATGAAGTAATCCCTGACCAAGAGCTGAGATCCTAACACAGCTAATATGGAAACATGTTTTGTGTGATAGCACATGTGCAATCTATATCAAATTGCTTGCCTTCTGAAGAATAAGTGAAGGAAGAAAGGGAGAAAGAAAATTTGAAACTCAAAATTTTAAACACTAAATACAAAAAACTGATTTTACATGTAATCAGAAAAAAATTATTTATTTATTTTTTGATCTGATTATTTTTATTTTTATTTTTTTTTATTAAAGCTTTTTATTTGTATGACATATATATGGGTACTTCCCCAACATTGATCTTTACCAAGCTTTCCATTACAAATTTAAAAAGAAAGAGCTGACATTCTAATAAGGGAGACAACAGACATATATATATATTCATACATATGTGTATATATATATATAAATCCAAAAGTATGAATTTTATACTTAAATCCAAAGTAAATAAATACAAATTATTCAGAGTAGTTAAACATAATATAATATGAGAGGGAAGATGCAAGCAGTTGGGGGAATCAGAAAAGGTTTCATGTAGAAAATAGAGCCTGAGCTGCATCTTAAAAGAAAAGAGATAGTAACAAATGAAGATTCAATGACCAGATGTCTGCCCTACCTTAGGAGACTAGCTGGAGCACTTACAGGCTCCTTAGTGCCCCTGATAGCCTTGCTACCCATCAAGAATATATATATATATATATATATATATATATATATATATATATATATATGAGAAGAAGCAAGGAAGAGTCAACATCACAAAAGTGGCAAGAGCTGGGAAGAGAGGAAAGAAAACAACTAAGGTGGGAGTAGGGGAGAAAGATAGGTTAGCCCAGGAAGAAGATTCCAAAAATGTAGATTTTCCCAGTCTGTCACAGACTGGAGACCATGGGCATTTAAAAAGTATGATAAACTCAAAGGAAGGACAAAACACTTCTCATCCAGAAAGTCTCCATTGAGGTGTGACCATTGCCACCACCTCAGTTTCTGTTGTACAAAAGGGCAGACATGGATACCAGTTGCTCACTTTTAATACAAATATCTGACTTACATCAGGTTCAGGGAGGATGACAAATCTTGAGGCGGAAGTATAGTGAATGAAAACACCACTTTGGAGATGTTTCAGCTGTTCTTCAGATCAAAGAACAAAACAACTAAGATTTTAATTTATCCTTCAATAGAGTAACAAAAAAAGTTCTTAAATTCATATAATGTTTTTGCTAAACCTTTTTAGAACTTTCTTCATAAAACACTTTCAGGTACATTACTTTCTCACCAAAATTCTCTGGGGGAAGCAGAATAGATTTGAGGATTTGGGAGATTTTTTTATGTGTATATATACTTGAGGTTCGTGATTTCACTGGTATGGAATTTTGAGTGTAGAAATATCCTCCACCAATGCAAAGCAGCACTGCAAATAGAATTCATAATACAAGAGTGTTCCTAGGCTTTGCAAGGTTTAGTGCTTTGCCCAAGATAATACAACTAGGAAGTGTCAGAGGCAGGAGTCAAACCCTGATCTTCCTGATATCTAGACTTTCTCTCCATTATACCACCCTGCTTCTCACAACAGACATTATTAGATCCATTTTGTAGCTGAGGAAGGTTGGGTTACTTGATGAACTCAGGTCTCCTAACTTCTAGTTTAGAATCATTTGCACAATACCATCACACTACCTCTGGCACATTGTTTTATATGTTCTTGGAATAAGCTAACCAACAGTGCTACTTGCCCTGCTTTATCAACTCCACCCATTTAAAAAAAAAAAAAAACTAGATTATCCCATTTCACTAACCCTCTAGCCCAATGACTTGGAGACCATGTAAGAAAAAAAAAAATATATATATATATATATATAGTGTGGGTGTGGGTGTGGGTGTGTGCATGTGCACGTACATACATATGTGTATACATATATATAGGTATGTGTATATATATATATATATATATGTCATTAAGATCAATACAAAAAGAGCAATTTTAATGACAATTGTTGTTGTTATTTTAATAGAAAGGGAAGTCTGAAGAACTCTTGAGTGCCTTGGGATGCCAGGGCTTTCCTCCCACTTCAGATTGTGAGGATCTTCTGGTGGAGTTTCTGGAAGTGGATGACAATGAGGATCAACAGCTAATGCCCACTCATGAAAAAGATCATCCTAGCCAAGGCATGAAGCCCACTCACCTTGACCCAGACAGTGACTCTGGCAGGGGAAGCTGCGATAGTCCTTCTCTCTTGTCTGACAAATGTGAAGAACCTCGGGTCCCTCCGCCAACATTCACCATTCCAGAGGTCAACGAGAAGCTAGATGATCCTGGAACAAAAATAACCCACAACTGGGAACCCCAGGGCATAAACCTGGAAGGCAAAATCCCCTATTTCAATGCCATTGGGTCCAAATCTTCAACATGGCCGATACCACAGCAATCCAGCAACCACAACCTGAGATCTTCTTACCACAACATTGCCGACATTTGTAAGGTGGCCCTGGGTACTGTGAATGTTCCACCTGTTTCCCTGAAGAAAGAAGAGAATCACGCTTTAAATTACTCAACAACTATTAACACGGCGGGGAAAGAAACAGACAAGCAGAATGAGATGGAGCACTTCCATTCCATGGCAGACCCAGATTCAACATGGCTGCTCCCCAAGGAGAAGATGCCTTTTATGTCTCCCAGGCCCATGGATTATGTGGAGATTCACAAAGTCAACAAAGACGGCGCGTTATCATTGCTACCGAAACAGAAAGAAAGCCTCGTTAATGCAGAACAGACCGCCACTCCTGACACCAATAAGGAGTACGCCAAAGTATCGAGGGTCATGGATAATAATATCCTGGTGCTGATGCAAGACCCAAGAGCTCAGGCCGCCATGGCATTTGAAGAATCTGCTAAGGAAACTCCTCAGCCCCTACCACACAACCAAGCTGAGAAAAACCTGTCCCACGGCACCTCTGCACCAGGTGACTGCAGACTCCAGACGGGTGGGTTGGATTACCTGGATCCGACTTCTTTTATGCACTCCTTTAATTAGTTGATTGATTCATTACAATGTGATTTTTCTTCAGGTAACACTACAGAATCAGTCAAATGCAATCAAACATAGAATGTCCAAGAAAGTGGTTTAGAAATGGCACTAAAACTCATCTGCAGCTCACATCTCCTTCTGCTTCACTTTCAGCCAGTCATCTGCTTTCAAACAGTTGATGCCAGAACAAATTATTTTGTTTTCTAATTGTAATTTGAAGTTTTAATTTCTGCTAAAAGATATACAATAACATGTACAATAAAATAAAAGCACATCACTTAGTTTTCTTGGTGGGGGGAATGCCAATAGATACATTACTTTGATAAGGTATTCATGGCTCAGTATATAACCAAAGTAAACTAAATAGGCAGAATTGTTTAATGCCATAAGAAAGGAGCAAAGGCATACATAGAGCATGAGCCGTGAGTTCCCAGGTGTGCTGGCACACTTAATTCATAATCCATGCTCTCCTAGAAAAAGAAAGAAGAGAAAGGAGATCAGGTGCCATGAAAACCCAAGCTATAAACCAGTTCCTTAACCTTTGCATTCCTCTCTCATTTTGTTTAGATTGTCTAAACAGAATGCACTAAAAAAAAATAACATTCCAGAAAATATGACCTATTTGTTGATTTGCTATGGTACATCCCACTCCTTGCACATTGATTGCTGATGTGCTGAGAAAAAACAATGCCTTGGCCTGTTGTTGGGTTTTTTCAAGATAGTTTGAACACTATCCTAAAGATTTTCCTAAATTTCAAAATATCCCAAAGCCTCTAAAAATATTTAATTGGGAAATTTAAAGTTTCTTTTATAGGAGCTAATCCTGTTAATGGAGCAAATTCCTCTCAATACTTTCCTCTTCCATTTCAGCACAATAGATATATCTTGTACACCCAAGATGCTTGTTAGAAAGAGAGAAGGAAGGAAAGGAAAAGAGGGAGAAAAGGAGAGAAGGAAGGAAAGTAGGAAGGAAGGAAGGAAATCTGGCAATGTTTACTTTAAAAGATAACCACAGAAGGATGCTATTTGATATATTGCCTTACTGTATATAATACAAATTCTACTTTAATATACCCACAAGCTTAACAATGTATTTTTGAAGACTATTTTTCTATCACTACATGAAATAAAAGAAAATATTTTCTATCCTCCCAGTACAACTGTTTACGTATTCAATAGGTACAGTATTTTCCACTCCAAAGTTATCATAAGAATTTAAAATAGGTTGTAGTAAATATAGACACCATTTTTAGAATAAAATACTGTACCAGAACAAGACCAGAGTTTAATGAAGGAAGTAAGAAGTGTAATAGTGTAATAACAAGAGGTTATATTATGAGTTCTCAATTTTTTGTCACCATGATACTTCTAAAGAAGCTAAGTGAAACAGATTTTAAGGACTCTCCTCTGACAAAAAATCAGATCCACCCAAAGTTTTCAAGGCAAGATACCCTCCAATACATGGGGTTTCCTAAAATAAATATGGAGAAAAATCTAGGAAATCAATTATTTGTTTTCTGTTTAAACAATAAACAAGCAAGTTCATTTTTAGTGCTTTAAGTTGATGATCTCAAAGTAAAGTCAAGGTGCAGACTTTCTCAGACTGATCAGAAGTCATGGGCCTTATTATTCTGGATTCCTCCCCTGCTCATACTGGTACTTCCTATTCACCTCTTCCTCATGAAGGCACCTCTGTACATGTAAAAGCTGAATTTAGTCCACCAGGCCTTCTCTTAACTGTTCAAGGATAATATTACAGGGCTGAACAATCCCCTCCAGCATGGCACTCAGATACCTGCTCATTATTCTCTATGGAAGCTAATATTAATGATGCTTAAGGAAATGCTAACTAATCATTGATATGAAGTAGTATTTTCTCTGTATATCAACTCCCTGAGAATGAGGTAAACACTTTGGAAGATTTGATGAACTTATCGAGTTTCCTTAATTTATTACATGAAAACAATTTGATGGAGGGAGAGGAGGAAGACCTATGATTTTATCAATGCTAGAGATTACTTCCATTGATAGATGAGCAGCTCATCTGCCACAGCCTTAGAGGATCAGTTGGGTGAGATTGAGAAGATAAATCACAGAGATATGAGTCAGATGAAGGCCATCCACCTGATTCCAAGACCATCCCTCTATCTAGTATAGCATGTTGCCTTTTGTCTGAAAATAGTAACTTGCCTCAAATTCTAAACTCCAGAGTGACGAGTCAAGTTCATTCAACTAATTTGCTACAGTGCAGGAGCACCATATGCAAGTAGAAAGTTAACCAAAAATATTTGTCAATGACACACACTTCTAGACTGTCAACCTAATGACTTAAAAGAGGATCCCTGTCTTTGGAAAGTACCCTGGAGTTTCTTTTTTCCTGGAAGATATTGCTTGAAGCAAGGTGACCTTCAAAACTTCAAAATTTATATGTACAAAACTTGTCCCATCCAAAATCATATCCCCAAAGTGAGGAAACATTCTACTACAGGTTATAAACCAGCTTTTTCAACTTAATTTGCATTTTGGCATGTATATAAAGTATATCAGGGCTAAAGATCCAACTTGAGCTAGTGCCACTAAAAAGAATCAATAGAAAAAGCATCAGTTAGGGTTTAGTTTCCACATTTTATTTACCATAATAATTTTTTAAAGTTTTTCCTCATTCTTTAGCAGAAACCAGGACTCCTTGTATATAGTCCAGGAAAAATAATTAAAATCATGACATAACATCATACTTATATTAACTCATTATTATTCTTTATTAAGCAACTATATATAAGACCCTAATGAATATGTTAACTAATTGTTATTTCTGCTTTATGTCATTAGCTCCTGCTGGTCTTCAGCTATAACAGATATGTATACCATGTTCTAGATATGTGAATATCTACATATATGCATTCTAAATGCCATGAAAATGTGCATTTATGGAGAAAAATATGAGAGATAGATTGAGAAAAGGAAGACAAAACACTAGAAAAGGGTAATCTTGCCTTAGATTAAACAAAATCTATTTCCACCAAAATCACCAATCCCAAACTTCTTATTTTAATCAATTTTTGTTTTGTTTTGTTTTACTAAAGCATTACTATATGCCAGGTACTGTGCTAAGCAAAAAGAATGAGGATACAAAGAAAGGCAAAAAAAAAAATCATCCCTCCTCATAAGAAGTTCACAGTCTAATCCAGTAGATAACATGCAAATGACTATATATAAACAAGCCTATCTATAGTATAAATTGGAGATAATCAAATTGGGGGGTTTGGAAAAGGTGATTTTTTTTTAAACTGGGACTTGAAGGAAGCCAGGAAAGCCTGAAAGTAGAAATGAGAAAAGAGAATATTCTAAGTACCAAGGACAGTGAGTTAAAATGCCCAGAATCTGCAGGTGGAAGTTCTTGTGTGAGGAATAGCTAAAAAGGTTTCTTGTAGTTCCTGTTGGCTTGCCACAGATTATGTGCCAGAACTTCCCACTTGACTTAAGAGAGCCCTCAGCTCTAAGGGAGGAAAAAGTCATCTCTTTTCCTAAAATAATTCCTAAATTGCATTCTCAAACTTCAAAATGTTATTCCAAACAAAGCACCATACATTACTAATGAGTATTTCATTGGCAGCTCATGCAAACCCTTCCAAATTATAGTGTATTTTTTCCAAATAGAGAAGACCATAGTTGGAGGGTATACATGGAACAAACCTATCATTGCAGTTAGGTGATTCAGCCACTCAATTACCATAGGATTTTGGCAAATTAGTTCATTTCTTTGGGTCTTACTTTTCTCATCTAGAAAATAAGGATTTAGAACTAGATAACCTCAAAATGTCCCTTCTATCTCTAAAGTCTATGACCTTAAGAAAACTTTAATATGAGCACAAAACTTTTATCCTTAGCATCCCCTGATGTTTGAGGACTCTATTCTCTCAAGTGCCTACATCTCTTCCTAATAGTAAATCATGGCCCTGAAGGAGATAAAGTCACTATTTCAGGTCCTTTGATGATTGTTTATTCTGTACTATCCTTTGTTATTAATGGAAAATGCCTGTCCCCACAAAGCCTAATAAAAGATTCATTTAGGAGAATGAATTGCATCTGCTTTCTGGGAGATGACTGAGCCCATAGAGAAAATCTGGTTGACACTCTTTCCCCAAGATACCAGGATCTATCTGTTCATAATTTATTATAAGGTCCTACCATTTAAAAATGTTACTTACCTATAGCAAGGACAGGTCTAATATGTAAACTGAACCATTGATAAAGTGCCTTTTTTTCTTTCTTTTTTAAAGAACTATTTAGACTGCAGAAAAAAGGATAAAGTTGGGAAATGGAATTTCACATAAATATATTTATTTATAGAAACCCTTGGAAGCAAAGGAAAAGGAGCCAGAAAATAGAGGAGGACAGAAGAATAGCCAGAATGATTAAAAATCAGAAAGATTAAAAAACATCCCACAACTTTTGAAGGAGTTCCCAAATGATTAAATAATTCTAGTTACTGTGGAGTTTTATGAGAAAATATCTCACCTTCCACTGTATTTTAAGGAATTATTCTTAGATAGAATTTGTCTCCTTTGAGATGAGGCTTTATCTCTGTTCAATGTAAAAGTCTTGGTGTACTTTGGAATGGATTTGAATAGAGTAGTTTAGCCTGAATAGAAAGGGAAGTACTTTCTCATTAGAATTTTTCAGGCTGCCATAGATACAAATGATTCCTCCATTATTTCCACTTCCATTTTCCAAAAAAAAAAAAAAAGATACTCTTGAAGAGAGTCTTGTATGTGACTCATTTCTTCTTTTGCCCTGTTAAGATCATGAATTTAGTTAGAGCCAGAAAGGGCCTCTGAGATCATTTAATCCAATCCCCCCTCCTCATTTTACAGTTAAAGAAACTGAGGCACGACAAAGGATGAGGAGTGACTCACCTAAAGTTATATAGGTAACAACTTTCAGAGTCAAAATTGGAACACAATTCCTCTGACTGCAAATCCAGCACTCATTTCAGTGCACCTTGCTTTCTCCTTTGCACAGCACTGCAGACTGGAGATTGCAAAATATAGTTTAGAAAGTGAACTGAATTAGAAAACAGGAGCCCTTAATTTAATACTAACTAGCTGTGTGTTTGGACTAGTCGTGATCCCTGCCTGGGTCTCAGTTACATCTCCTGTAAAAGGGAAAGTATTGATCTAAGCCATCTGAGAGGTCCCTTTGAACTCTGATTTTCCAGACTTAAGTTTAACAATGTGCAGAGCTTCAAGTAAAGAAGCAAAAAGAGCATTTGCCAACATCTCTTTAATTCAGAAGCATGTAAAACATGATGGGAGACAGGAACACTCCCCAAGGGAAGACTAAGAAAACCCAGAATCATATTGATGTGAGCTTTTTAAGGAGCTTATTCTCTTTCTTTGCTCTATTCTCTACAATGCTTGAATTGATCCCTTGGAGTAAAAGAGGTGCTCCTGCAGGGTATCAAAAAGCCTATAAGAGTTGATGAGTATCCAATTTTTTCCCAGCCTAAGGAGAACTGAGCCATTGGCTAACTTGGCCCCATCAATTACAACATCCACCAGTCTAGGTTAAGTGTCACAAGTACATTCCCTTAAATCTGCTGAGATATCTAATCCCACCATTTGTTCCCTTTTTCTAAGGCTCACTAGAAATCCAAGATATGACAATAACTAAGAAAGGATGAGAAGCCTTTAATAGGAGGTTAAAAATACAGAATCCCTGACTGAGGGCTTCTGACCTAACAGAAAATTTTATTTCATGAATGTTTCAATAAAAACTGGCATCAAGATTATACTCCTAGTAATGTGGGAGTTTGGGTTGTCACCATTCATTCTCTTTAATAGAATCCATTCTGAATGAAAAGATGGGTTACCACTAATCTCATCTCACAGTTTTCCAAGTAAGAGTTTCCTCTTCTTCACAAATCATTGAGTAAGGAGGAACAGCTTCTAGAATGATGGAAAGCTGATTTTTGGTCTGAGACACTCACAGCATCTATTTCAACAAAGAGAACATAAACTATAAGATATTTGCCATGGTGAGATCAGCATCTCCCAGTATTCCACAGAGTGAGCCTATTTTACTCAGAATTGCCCTTTAGGCTGAAGTTTGATAGGACAAATGTTGTCCACATTTAATCAAACCTAGGACATTTTCTAAATTTGTATGAAAGGTAAATGTTCTTATTGTTGCTGTTTCTAACTACATTATCTTCTTTGATTCAAGATGAAAAATATCACTACATGTAGCAAATGGAAAAATGAAATTGATCTGATAATTGTAGATGTTTACAGGGAGTGTCAATTTATACTAATCAATCAACAGCCTATCATTTCAAAATCATTTTCTACATGTTGTAAAGTGATAAATTCTATTGCTCTGCTTCTACACACTTCAGTTTCTGAGACTGATATAAGCAGTTCAGAAAAAAAATGGTAAAACTAACTTCCACCTTTATAAACTGTTCAAGATCTATTCTGTGGGGCTTTTTTTCTGTGTAACATCCACAAGAATCTGAAATAACAGTTTTTTAAATCACATGTAATCTGAAAAATCTAAAAGGCAAAAATACCTCTGAAAAGAATAGTAATTTGTTTTATAAAATATATCATAAATAACTTTAAATTTTTAAAGGAACTACCTCCCCTTTATGTCCTAATGACTTTATTTCTGATTAAGCTGCTTACATTAGGCAAAGTAATATTTTTATGCTTTGATCTTTCTTAGTGATGTATTTGCCGTATTTGCTGTATACAACTTCTGACTTTAAGAATCACAATTATATAAGATTTAAATTGCTTCAAGTGGTCCCAAGCTATGGATGTCATTAAAATGTTGCCATCTTTTTCTTGCACAGCTCATCTCAAAATATGGCAGAAACTAATCATTTAATAACTGTAACAAGCTAGCCATCTATAGTTCCAATATCAAAGTTTGTGTATATTTAGAGCAAATCTGCAATAAAGAAAATGTAATCATTATATATTTCTGTTGAAATAGTGAATGTAGTAAATGTTTTTATTTTGTCTATAAAAGTAGAAAATGCTGATTTTAAAGTTTTTTTAATTGTTTAAAGCATAGTCCAGCAATTGTTTAAAAACTAACATAGCTTTGCCTTCTGGGCCTCTGATGATATGTAAATATTGTCCATGTTATGAGGTCCTGCTTCTGTGTTAATCATTCATTTGAAACAATTTAAAGTCTTATGTGGAAACCAAAGCAACCTAGAACCAGCTTGTTGGAAAATGCATGTCCTCTGTGAAGCCATATTGAAATGAAGAATATGTTATAACATAAGGGTCCGTGTTTTCAAAGCTACCATCACTACCTCTGCTTTGTTTTTCTTTCCCTAGAAAATGTCAAGCAACAGCATCCTGTGTTCAGGGCAAATTAGAATGAATTATTGCAATAGTTT
>JAJPUD010012998.1:0-21012 GCA_023553655.1 Myrmecobius fasciatus
ATTGTTTCAAGGAGTATTTTGCCTTCTGGGTGTAAAATATCAGGGCAGTTTTCTTTTATGATTTCCTGGAATATAGTGTCCAGGTTCTTTTTTTCATCATGGCTTTCAGGAAGCCCTATAATCCTTAGATTGTCTCTCCTATATCTATTTTCCAGGTCATCTATTTAAAACCATCAGCAAGCATCATATGTAATGGAGACAAACTAAAACCATTTCCAATAAGATCAGGAGTGAACAAAGGCTGCCCACTATTACCATTACTATTTAATATTGTCTTAGAAATGTTAGCTTTAGCAATAAGAGAAGAAAAAGAGATAAAAGGAATCAGAGTAGGTAATGAAGAAACCAAATTATCACTCTTTCCAGATGACATGATCGTATACTTAGAGAACCCTAGAGACTCAACTAAAAACCTACTAGAAACAATTCACAACTTTAGCAAAGTGGCAGGATTCAAAATTAATCCACATAAATCATCAGCATTTTTATATATTACCAACAAAATTCAGCAGCAAGAGATACAAAAAGAAATTCCATTTCAAATAACAGATGATAGGATAAAATATTTGGTATCACTCTGCCAAGGAAAAGTCAAAAACTATATAAACTAAACTACAAAACACTTTCCGCACAAATAAAATAAGATCTACTCAATTGGAAAAACATTAAGTGCTCCTGGGTAGGCAGAGCGAACATAATAAAAATGACAATACTACACAAAGTAATCTACTTATTTATTGCCATACCAATCAAACTCCCAAGAAATTATTTTACACATCTAGAAAAAATAGTAGCAAAGTTCATTTGGAAGAACAAGAGGTTAAGGATTTCAAGGGGATTAATGAAAAAAAAGGCAGATGAAGGTGGCCTTGCTGTACCAGATCTAAAACTATGTTATAAAGCAGCAGTCATCAAAACCATTTAGTACTGGCTAAGAAATAGAGCAGTCGATCAGTGGCATAGGATATGTTATCAGGACAATTAGTGTTTGATAAACCCAAAGACCCCAGCTTTTGGGATAAGTACTCACAATTCGGCAAAAAATGCTGGGAAAATGGAAACTAGTGTGGAAGAAATTAGGGCTTGACCCATACCTAACACCACATAAAGATAAGATCTAAATGGGTTGAAGATCTAGATATAAAGAGTGATTTTGTAAGCAAATTAGAGGAACGTAATATAGTTTACCTCTCAGACCTGCAGAGATGGAATAAATTTATGTCCAGAGAAGATCTGGAACTCCTAATTGAACACCAGAGAGATAATTTTGATTATATTAATTTAAAAAGTTTCTGTACAAATAAAACTAATGCAGACAAGATTAGGAGGGAAGAATCAAATTGGGAAATAATCTTTACATTTAATGGTTCTGATAAAGGCCTCATTTCTAAAATATATAGAGAATTGTCTCATATATATAAGAATTCAAGCCACTCTTCAATAGATAAGTGGTCAAGGGATAGGAACAGACAATTTTCAGATGATGAAATTAAAACCATCTCTAGTCATATGAAAAGTTGTTCCAAATCACTATTGATCAGAGAAATGCAAATTAATACAACTCTGAGCTACCACTACACACCTGTCAGATTGGCTAAAATGACAGGAAAAGATAATGATGAATGTTGGAGGGGATGTGGGAAAACTGGGACACTAATACATTGTTGGTGGAACTGAACGGATCCAACCATTCTGGAGAGCAATTTGGAGCTATGCTCAACAAGTTGTCAAACTGTGCATACCCTTTGACCCTGCAGTGTTTCTACTGGGCCTATATCCCAAAGAGATCTTAGAGGAGGGAAAGGGCCCCACATGTGCAACAATATTTGTGGCAGCCCTTTTTGTAGTGGATAGAAACTGGATACTGAAGGGATGCCCATCAATTGGAGAGTGGCTGAATAAATTATGGTATATGAATGTTATGGAATATTATTGCTGTGTAAGAAACGACCAGCAGGACAATTTCAGAAAGGCCTGGAGAGACTTGCATGAACTGATGCTGAGTGAAACGAGCAGAACCAGGAGATCATTATACACAGCAACAACAGTATTGCATGATGATCAATTCTGATGGACATGGCTCTCTGCAACAAAGAATTGTCTCAAACCAGTTCCAATTGTTCACTGAAGAAAAGCATATACACCCAGAGAGAAGGATATGTAATATGGACCACAACGTAACATTTTCATGCTCTCTATTGATGTTTGCTTGCATTGTGTTGCCTTTCTCTGATTTTCTTTTTCTTTTTTCTTGTAATGGGATTTTTCTTGCACAACTTGTCAAGTGTTTCAACATTATTAACATGTAGTGGACTTCTTGCCATCTAGGGGAGGGGAGGGGGCTGGGGGTAAAATTTGTAATGGAAAGCTTTGTAAAGATCAATGCTGGGGAACTACCCATACGTATGTTATACAAATAAAAAGCTTTAATAATAAAAAAGGAATAATTTTAAAAAAGATATTAAAATAACAAGGAAATAGTAAGAGAGTACCAAGCTTTTTTGATACCAAGATTTCTTCAAGTTCTTCAATTACTTGACATATAGATTACTTACTCAGATATTAAAAGAATAGACAAATGTCGCTGTTGGTCCTTGAACAATACTGGAAGAAGATGCCATAAGATTGGAAAAGGGGAAATGTCTTGATTTCTTTTTAATTATCAAAAGGTCAGAATCTGGAAATTATAGATGAGTAAATTTGATTTGGAATCCTGGGAAGAATTCTATTAATCTTTAAAAGTCTTAAAAATAATTGGTAAAGATATAGAGTAAGAAACAGTGGTTATGGTTTTACCAAGAACAGGCAAAACCAGAATAGGCTCATTTTCTGTCTTGATAGGATGATGGAATAACAGACTAGAGAAATTCTATGAATATAATCTATCTAAATTTCTTTGAAGTTTTTGATCAAATCTCTCATGCTCTTTTTAGGGTGATAGTGAGGAACTGATTAGGTAAAAACAGAATTGAGAAGATTCAGACCTGCCTAGATGACTAAAATTGAAAAGTAGTTGTTAATGGTTTAGTGTCAATGTACCAACAGAACTCCTGTAGAGGACACAAAGCAATGTGCCAAGTCTTGGGTTATTTAACAATTTTTATCACTGACTTAGATAGAGACAAAGATAACATGTTCATAGAATAGAGTCTGAGGCAGTGAAATGTTGCAGTGATTAGAACACTAGGCCTTGTACCAAGAAGAGCTGAAGCTAGATCTGACCCCAAACACTTAGTAGCCCTGTGACCCTGATCAATTCTCAATCTCTACTTGCCTCAGTTCCTTTACCTTAAAAATGTAAATAACAATACCACCTATCTCCCAGGATTATTGCAAGGATAAAATAAAACAATATTTATAAAGTACTTAGCACAGTGCCTGGCATAGAGTATTATGTAAATATTAGCTATGATAAGGATAATAATAACAGCAATAATAGTTATTGCTGTTATTAATTATCATCCATAGTTCATCAACACAGATAAGACTCAGATATAATCAATGTAAAAGTATGATAATTAATATCTAGAATTTTTAAGTCAAAGAATAAGCTACGACAGTGACCTAGGATGTGACACATGACATTTCATGAATCTCTGTAATACTACTGCATTACTATGCAGCAGCAATAAAGAAAGTTTGGGCTTATGATACAATGAAAAATAAAGGAAATTGACATGTAATTTCCAAGGCTGAGCATGACACTACAGTAATCAAAAATCTATAAGTTAGAAGCACACTTTTTTTGGGGGGGGGAGGTAAACTAACTAAAAAGAAAGTAAACTAACTAAAAAGAAAATATAACAGGCAAAAGAAACTAAAGAAAGCTGGGATAAAAATGGGCAGCAGCTTTGTTGGGCAAAGCACTTTTATCTCCCTCCTTTCCTATTTCTTCCTTTCTGTATCTCTTTCTGCCTCTATTGTTTTTTGTTCCTTAGTCTCTCTCAATGTTTCTGTATCGAAATCGCTTGTTCTCAATGTTTTACTCTATCTCTGTTTTTAAACAGTATTGGTTAGAAGACATCTTAAGTCTTCTATTTCTTCTTTCTCTCACAATTTATTGAAATTTTCATCTTTCCTTGTACTTATCTTTCTGTTACATTTGTCCAAAACTTAAATAGAGTCACTGAAATCTCCTGCTACTATTGCTATGTCTTCTTCTAAATCAGTGTTTTTTCTTTATAAATTTAGAAAACAAGGTGTTCAATGCATATAAAACCAATATTGATTTTTTTTTGTTTATGGTGCTTGTCAGCATAATGTAGTTTCCTGTTTATCTCTATGTTGTGAAGGTTGGTTTTGGCTTTGTCTGGTAGTGTGATTGCAACTCTTATCTTTTTTTTTTTTTTGATTCATCTAATGCAGAGTACATTTTATTTCAGTCCCTCATTTAAAACCTGTGCAGTCTTTTTCTTCCCATATATTTCTTGTACATAACAGAATGTAAGATTTTGTTTTCTCTCCCTTTTATTTTTTGTTTTAATGGATTGTTTAATTTATTCATTTAATTTTTTTAAAAATATGCATTATTTTTTATTTTTAAATATATTTATTTTTAATATGCATTGCTTTATGAATCATGTTGCGAGAGAAAAAACATAACAAAAGGGAAAAATCATGGGAAAGGAAAAAGTAGAAAAAAAAAGTGAATATATAGCATGTGTTGATTTACACTCAATCGCCATAGTTCTTTTTCTGGATGTAGATGGAATTTTTTGTCCAAAGTCTATTGAGATTGCTGTGGATCAATGTTTGTAGCAGCCCTTTTTCTATGGTAAGGAACTGGAAACCGAGTGGATGCCCATCAGCAGGAGAATGGCTGGAAAAGTTATAATATATGAATATTATAGAATGTTATTGCTCTATAAGGAACAATCAGCATGATGATTTCAAAGAGTTCTGAAAAAATTTACATGAACTGATGATAAATGAAGTAAGTAGAACCAGGAGAACATTGTACACAGCAATAGCAATATTATATGATGACTAATTCTGATAGATATGGCTCTTTTCAATGGCAAAGTGATTTAGGCCAGTTCCAATGGTTTTGTGATGAAGAGAAACATCTGCATCCAGAGACAGGACTCCGGTATTGTGTGTGGATCAAAACATAGTATTTTCATTTTTTTGTTATTGTTTAAATGAATTTTGTTTTCTTTCTCATTTTTTCTTTTTGATCTAATTTTTCTTGTGCAGTGTGATAATTAAGAAATACATATAGAAGAATTGTACTTGTTTAACAAATATTGGATTATTTGCCATCTAAGGGACAGAGTGGGAGGAAAGGAGGGAGGAAGGGAGAAAAAAATGGATTACAATGTTTTGCAAGGATGAATGTTGAATATTATCTATGCATATATTTAGAAAATGAAAAGCTTTATAAAGAAATGTTTTAAAAGAGTTTGATTTGGATCACTGAACCATTGAGAAGAACCAAGTTTTTCATAGTTGATCATCACATATTCTTCTTCTTATTGTGTACAATGTGATCCTGGTTCTATTTGTTTCAATCAGCATCAGTTTATATAAATCTTTCCAGGCCTGTCGAAAATCAGCTTGTTCATTTTTTATAGAACAATAGCAACCGACTACCTTAGTATAGCACAGTTTATTCAGCCATTTCCTAGTTGATGGGCATCTATTCATTTTCCAATGCTTTGCTACCACAAAAAAGATGGTACAAACATTTTTGTAATGTGGGTCCTTTTCCCTCCTTTATGATTTCCTTGAAATACAGACCCAGTAGTTGAACTGTATTATAGTCCTTTGGACATAGTCATAGATTGCTCTCCAGGATGGTTGGATCCTTTTGTAACTGCATCAACAATGCATTAGGATTCCAGTTTTCCATTATTCCCTCCAATATTTCTCATTATCTTTTGCTGTCGTCTTAGCCAATCTGAGAGGTGTGAGGTTGTACTTCAGAATTGTTTTAATTTGCATTTCTCTAATCAATTGTGATTTAAAGCATATTCATATGACTATAGATGGCTTTGTTTTGTCATATCAAAATTGTTCATATCATTTGGCCATTTGTTAATTGGGGAATGGCTTGTATTTTGATAATTTTTTATATTTTTACATATTTTTTATATATTTTAGAAATGAGACCTTTATCAGAAACTTAATCTTGGTTCTATTGGTTTTGTTTGTGTAAAACCTTTTTAATTTAGTATAATCAAAGTTGTCCATTTTGCTTTTCATAATGTTCTCTAGTTCTTCTTTAATCATAAATCCCTCCCTTCTCCAATGATCTTATAAGTAAATTATCCCTTATCCTCCTAATTTGTTTATGGTATCATCCTTTATGACCAAATTATGTACCTATTTTGACCTTATTTTGCAATGGGATCTGAGATATGTCTAAGCTGAGTTTCTGACATTATTTTCAAGTTTTCTCAACAATTTTTGTCAAATACTGGGTTCTTATTACAGAAGCTGGAGTTTGGAGATTTATCAAATCTATCAAAGGCTATGGGCCTTGATTATTGTGTGATTATTTATCACCTCTTTCTCTGTTTTATTAATGTAGCTATTTAGAGATAGAAAATTTCCTCCACTAACTGCTTTGGCTATACTCCATAGGTTTTGGTATGTTGTCTCATTATTCATTCTCTTCAATGAAATTATGAATGGTTTCTATAATTTGTTGTTTAACCCACTCATTTTATAGAACTAGATTATTTAATTTTCAATTGGCTTTAGTCTATTTTTCCCTGGGCCTTTAGTAAATAGAATTTTTATTGCATCATGGTCTGAAAAGGAAATATTTACTATTACTGCCTTTCTCCATTTAATTGTGATATTTTTATGCTCTAATGGATGGTCTTTTTTTGTGTAGGAATCATGTACTACTGAGAAAAAGGTGTTTCTTTTCTCTATTTATTCAGTTTTCTCCAGAGCCCCATCATATCTAGGTTTTCCAGGATCCTATTAACCTATCTGGTTTCTTACTTTTTTATTTTGTAATTAGATTTGTTTTATTCTTAGAGGGGAAGGTTGAGGTCCTCCACTAATACAGTTTTGCTGACAATTTTTTCCAGTAACTGGCTTGATATAGGCTCTAGGAATTTGTATTTTCTACCATTTAGTGCATATACATTTAATATCATTACTACTTCATCATTCATATACTTCTCTTTCTTATCGCTTTAAATTAGATCTATTTTACTTTTACTTTATCTGAGATCAGAATTGCTATCCCTGCTTTTTTTTTACTTCATTTGAAGCATAATAAATTCTTTTCCAGTCTTGCACCTTTACTCCGTTTATGTCTCTATGTGAAATGTAATTATTGTAAACAACATATTGTTGGATTCTTTTCTTTATTCTACTTTTAGAATTTACTCTCTTTTACAGGAGAGTTCATCCCATTCATATTTACCATTATGATTACCATCTCTATATTTCCTTCCATCCTTTTTTTTTTCTCCCAGTACATACTTTTGCTTTCTCTTTCCAAACTGTTCTTAGTAGTTTTTTTTTGACCCACACAACCCATACCTTATTTCCTATCATCTCTCCCCCTTCTCTTAGTAGAGTTTTTTTTAATCCAACCCACCCACTATCATATTTTCCATCAAACCTCCCCCCTTCTTTTATTTTTATTCCTTGTGTTTCTGTCTTCCCTTCTATCCAATCTTTCCCTTTTTCCTTCCTCTTTCACCTCCTACTTCTTTATAGGGTTAGAAAAAATTTTAAACCCAACTGAATGATTAAGTTATTCCCTCTTAGAATGCAGATTGAGTTCAAGCTTCACACAATGCTCATCTCCCTTCCTTCTTTCCCTGGATTGTAGTAAGTATTTTGTGCCTTCATGTGATCCAATTTGTTGCATTATGCTTTTCCTTTCCTTATCTTCCAGTACATATCTTTTTTCTACCTCTTAATATCATTTTTCTTTGATATCACATCAGAGACCATTCATAACTGCACCCTCTGTCTATGTATTGCCTCAGTAACAGATACAGTTCTCAAGAGTTACAGTATATTGTTTTCCCCTCTAGGGAGGTAAACAGTTTAAATTTTAAATAATATATTTTCTCTGTTTACTTTTCTATGCTTCTCTTGAATCCTCTGTTTATAGATTAAATTTTCTGTTTAGTTCTGATTTTTTCAATAGAAATGATTGAAAATCTCTTACTCCATTGAAGAGCCATCGCCTTACCAGAAAGATGCTGCTCTGTCACTCTGAGCTATAACCCTAAGTCCTTTGCCTTCCAGAATATGTAACATGGTATTCTAGGCCCCCTGATCTTTCATTGAAGAAATGGCCACATGCTAGGTAATCCTGATTGTTGCTCCTTGATATTGAATTGGTGTTTTTCTAGCAATTTGCAGCATTTTTTCCTTAATATTGCAGTTCTGAAGTTTTGCAACAATGTTCCTTAGGGTTTTCCTCATGAGATCTCTTTCCAAAGATGATCAATGATCTTTTCAATGAGTATTTTCCCCTCTGTTTCTAGAATATCAGGACAGTTTTCCTTGATGATCTCTTAAGGAATGCTACCCAGGAGCTTTATTTTTGGTCATGGCATAGACTAGGTAGATTAATAATTTTATAATGTCTCTTCTGTATCTTGTTTCTAGATTGTCTATTTTTCTTTTCTTTTTTAAAATTAAAGCTTTATATTATATATATATATGTGTGTGTGTGTGTGTGTGTGTGTGTGTGTGTGTAATTTTCAGCATTCCCCTTTTCAAAATCTTGTGTTCTAAATTTTCCCTCCCTTCCCTTCACCCCTTCTTCTAGACCACAAGTAATCCAACATATGTTAAACATATGAAATTCTTCTATAAATATTTGCACAAATATCATGCTACACAAAGAAAATTAGATCAAAAGGGGAAAAATGAGAAAAAAAACCAAAATTCAAGCAAAAACAACAAAAAGAGTGAAAGTATTATGTTATCATCTATTCTCAGTTGCCAGTCTTCTCTCTGAGAGCAGATGGCTCTTTTCAACACAAGACCACTGGAACTGGCCTGACTCCTCCCATGGTTGAAGAGAACCACATGCATGAAAATTGATCATTATATATTCTGGTTGTTGCCATGTATAATGATCTTCTGATTCTGCTCATTTCACTTAGCATCAGTTCGTGTAAGTCTCTTCAGGACTCCCTGAAATCATCCTGCTGATCATTTCTTATAGAACAATAATATTCCATAACATTCATATACTAGACAAAGCCAGGATGGTGGAATAAAGACATGAATCTCTGTGACCACCTCTGATCTTCTCTCAAACCAACAACAAATTAAGCCTCTGAATTGATTCTGGAGTCAAGGAACCCCCAAATATTTGGAAATTCCTGGAAGTAGTTACCTTGGAGGAGCTTTGGAACAGGTCTGTTTCAGTCAGGCAGGGGGACAGTTTGCCAAGCTAAGACGACAGTGCAGACAGAACAGGACGCCAGGCCAGGACACAGAGTGTGACAGTTTTTAAGCACCTGGGAAATTTCTTTGAAACTCTTAAGCTTGCCCTGGTTGCAAGCAGGTGCTTTGGCAGATCTGCCTTTTGTAAAAGGTAGATTGTAAAGCACTGAGAATTCTGGGCTTAGCCCTAACTGCCCAGCACCTGAAGTCAATCAGCTGAACTGCCCCACAGCAAATTAAAGCAGGCGTCAGCTCCTCTGCTTTTAACAGACTTTAAGCCTTAAAAATGAATAAAAAACCAAAAAACAACTCTCACCATAGAAAGCTTTTATGCAGAGAGGACAGACCTCAGATCCTGAAGTTCATAAAGGTAAAACAACTCCAGAGGAAGCCACAAAGGGAGACATGAATTGGTCCCCATATCACAAGACTTTCCTGGAAGATTGCATAAAGAATCTCAAAAGAAAGTTAGAAGAAAAATGGGGAAATGAATTGAGATCATTGCAAGAAGGATATAATTCCCTCCAAAAGAGATATGAAAAAGACACTAATTCACTGAAAAACAAAATTGGTGAAATAGAAAAAACTATGCAATGAACAAATTGGCCAATTACAAAAGGAGCATAAAAAGGTAACTTAAGAAAATAATGCATTAAAAATTAGAATTGAACAAATGGAAATTAATGAATCAATAATACTTTAAGAATCAGTTAAACAAAAACAAAAAAAAATGAAAAAATAGAAGAAAATATGAAATATCTCATAGGAAAAACAACTGACCTGTAAAATAGATCTAGGAGAGACAATCTGAGGATTGATTATTGGACTTCCTGAAAGCCATGACGAAAAAAAGAACCTAGACACTAACTTCCAGGAAATCATGAAAGAAAACTGCCATGATGTTTTAGAATAAGAAGGTAAAATCACTATCAAAAGAATTCACCAATAACCTCCTGAGACCCCAAAATTAAATCCCCAAGGAATACTGTGGCTAAATTTTAGGACTATCAAACCAAGGAAAAGATGTTGCAAGAAGCTAGAAAAAATCAATTCAAATAATGAGGAACTATAATTAGAATCACCCAGGATCTGTCAGCTTCCACATTAAAGGATAAAAGGGCATGGAATCAGATATTCTGAAATGTAAAGGAACTTGGATTACACACAAGAATAATCTATCCATCTAGAATGAGCCTTATCTTCCAGGGAGGAAGATGGATATTTAATGATATAGCTGAATTTCACCTATTTCTAATGAAAAGACCAGATCTAAACACAAAATCTGAATTCCAAACACAGAATTCAAAAGAATCATAAAAAGGTAAAAAGGAAAGAATTCATGAGAACTATATTTCTATTTTGGGCATACTTAGAGAATGGGGGTATAATTTGATTTTACTTAGATAATATGAAAAAGAAACTAAAGGTGGAAGGGGAGTCATACTGGAAAAAGAGGAAAAAGGAGGTAAAATAAGGTTTAAAAAGGAGGTAAAAATAAGGTAAAATTTCATGAAGAGGCAAACAAAACATCATAAAATTGAGAGAAACAAGGGAGGGGGATGAGCATTGTATGAATCTTGTTCTAATCAGATTGGGCTCTAAAAGAGTATATCAGACACATCCAATTTCACAGAGAAACTTGTCACTCCTTATAGGAAAGTGGGAAGGAAAGGAAGAAAAGAAAGGAAAAGACTAATAGAAGGGGAAATAGAAGAATTAGGAGAAGGTATAAAAAATGTGGAGGGGCTCTAAAGAGGGAAGGACTGTTTGAGGGAGATATCATCAAAAGTAAAATACTGGGAAAGAGGGAAGGGAGAAAGGGGAAAGGAAAGAGAAAAACATAACTTTGGGTAAATAAGATGGCAAGAAATATAGAATTAGTTATTTTAATTGTGAATGGGAATGGGATAAAATCTCCCATAAAACAGAAGCTGATTGCAGACTGGTTAAAAGCCAGAATCCCACAATATGTTGTTTACAAGAAACACATCTAAAGCATAGAAATACATACAGAGTGAAGGTAAAGTGCTGGAGCAGAATCCATTATGCTTCAGGTGAACAAAAAAAAATTAAAAAAAATAAAAAGCAGGGGTAGCAATCCTGATCTCAGATCAAGTCAAAACAAAAATAGATCTAATTGAAAGAGATAAGGAAAGAAACTATATTTTACTAAAGGATACCGTAGATAATGAAGCAATATCAATACTAAACATATATGCACCAAGCAATATAGCATCTGAATTCCTAGAGGAGACGTTAAGAAAGATGCAAGAAGAAATAGACAGCAAAACTATACTAGTGGGTGATCTCAAACTTGCTCTCTCAGAATTAGATGAATCAAACTACAAAATAAATAAGAAAGAAGTTAGGGAGATAAACAAAATGTTAGAAAAGTTAGGTATGATAAATCTTTGGAGAAAATTGAATGGAGACGGAAGGGAGTTCACTTTTTTCAGTGGTTCATGAAACTTATACAAAAATTGACCATGTGTTAGGGCATAAAAACCTCAAAATCAAATGCAGAAAGTTAGAAATGGCAAATGTCCTTTTTTCAAATCATGATGCAATAAAAATCACATGCAATATAAGGCCTGGAGAAAATCGACCAAAAATCAATTGGAAATTAAATAATCTAACCCTAAAGAATGAATGAGTGAAACAGCAAATCATAGACACAACCAATATTTTCATCCGGGAGAACGACAATAATGAGACAACATACCAAAATTTGTGGGATTCAGCCAAAGTGCTTATAAGGGGTAATTTTATATATCTCTAGATGCTTACTTGAATAAAATAGAAAAATTGGGCTTACAATTTAAAAAGCTAGAAAAAGAACAAATTAAAAATCCTTAATTAAAGACCAAATTGCAAATTCTAGAAATAAAAGAGGAGATAAATAAAAGTGAAAAAAGAAAACTATTGAAATAATAAAGAAAACTAAGAGTTGATTTTGTGAAAAGATCAACAAAATAGATAAGCCCTTAGTTAATTTAATTAGAAAAAAGGAGAAGGAAAATCACATTGTTAATCTCAAAAATGAAAAGGGAGAATTTTCCACCAATGAAAAGGAAATTAGAGCATTTATTAGGAGCTATTTTGCCCAACTTTATGCCAATAAATTTGATAATCTAAATGAAATGGAGGAATATTTACAAAAATATAGATTACCTAGGTTAACAGAAGAGGAAATGAATTATTTTAATATCCCCATTTTAGAAAAGGAAATAAAACAAATTATTAATCAACTCCCTAAGAAAAAATTTCTGGGGCCTGATGAATTTACCTATGAAATCTAGTAAACATTCAAAAAACAATTAATTTCAATACTATGTAAACTATTTAAAAATAGGGAAAGAAGGTCTACTGCCAAATTTCTTTTATGCTACAGTTAAGGTGCTGATAGTTAAACCAGGTAGGATGAAAACAGATAAAGAAAACTATAGACCAATTTCCCTAATGAAATTGATGCAAAAATCTTAAATAAAATATTAGCAATGAGATTACAGAAAGTCATACCCAGGATAATACACTATGACCAAGACGGATTTATACCGGGAATGCAGGGCTGGTTCAATATTAGGAAAACTATCAGCATAATCAATTGCATTAATAACCAAAATAACAAAAATCATATGATTATCTCAATAGTTGCAGAAAAAAGCATTTGACAAAATACAACACCCTTTACTATTAAAAACACCAGATATTGTATGAATAAATGGACTTTTCATTAAAATGATCAGTAGCATCTATTTAAAACCATCAGCAAGCATCATATTTAATGGAGTCAAACTAGAACCATTCTCAGTAAAATCTGGAGTGAAACAAGGCTGCCCACTGTCACCATTACTATTTAATATTGCATTAGAAATGTTGGCTTTGGTAATAAGAGAAGAAAAAGAGATTAAAAGATTTAGAGTAGGTAATGAAGAAACCAAATTATCACTCTTTACAGATGATATGATGGTATAATTAGAGAACCCTAGAGACTCAACTAAAAAACTACTAGAAGCAACTCACAACTTTAGCAAAGTTGCAGTATACAAAATAAATCCACATAAATCAGCAGCATTTTTATATATTACCAACAAAATTCAGCAGCAAGAGATACAAAAAGAAATTCCATTCAAAATAACTGTCAATAGTATAAAATATTTGGGAATCTATCTGCCAAGGGAAAGTCATGAACTATACTAAGTAAATTTCAAAACACTTTTCACACAAAAAGTCAGACATAATCAGTTGGAAAACTATCAAGTGCTCATGGGTAGGCCAAGTGAATATAATAAAAATGACAATACTACCCAAGTTAATTTACTTATTTAGTGCCATACCAGTCAAATTCCCAAGAAATTATTTTACAGATCTGGAAAAATTAGTAGCAAAGTTCATCTGGAATAACAAAAGATCAAGAATTTCAAGGAAATTAATGAAAAAAAATGCTGATGAATGTGGCCTAGATGTGCCAGATCTAAAACTGTATTATAAAACACCAGTCATCAAAACCATTTGGTACTTGATAAGAAATAAAGTAGCTGATCAGTGGAATAGGATAGGATCACAAGACAAACTAGGAAATAACTATAGGAATCTATTGTTTGAGAAATCCAAAGACTCCAGCTTTTGGGATAAAAACTCAATATTTGACAAAAACTGCTGGAAAAATTGGAAACTAGTGTGGAAGAAATTAGGGCTTGTCCCACACCTAACACCACATACAAAGATAAGATCTAAATGGGTTCATGATTTAGACATAAAGAGTGATATAAACAAATTAGAGAAACATAGGATAGTTTACCTCTCAGATCTATGGAAATGGAAAGAATTTGTGTCCAAAGAACAACTGGGACTCTTAACTGAACACCAGATACATAATTTTGACTATATTATGTTAAAAAGTTTTTGTACAAACAAAACTAATGCAGACAAGATTAGGATCAAAACAATAAATTGGGAAGCCACTTTTACCTTTTCATGATCTCTGTTGATGTTTCTTGCATTTTCTTTTCCTTCTCAGATTTTTTCCTCTTGTAGATCTGATTTTTCTTGTACAGCAAGATAACTGTGTAAATATGTATTCATATATTTGATTTGTCAAGTATTTTAACATAATTAACATGTATTAGATTTCCTGACATCTAGAGGAAGGAGTGGGGGGAAGCAGGAAAAAAATTGTAACAGAAAGCTTTGCAAAGGTCAATGTTGAATAATTTCCTATGCCCCTTTGACCCAGCAATGTTTCTACTGGGCCTATATCCCAAAGAGATCTTATAGTAGGGAAAGGGACCCACATGTGCAAAAATGTTTATAGCAGCCCTTTTTGTAGTGGCAAGAAACTGAAAACTGAATGGCTGCCCATCAATTGGAGAATGGCCAAATAAATTATGGTATATGAATGTTATGGAATATTATTGTTCTGTAGGAAATGACTCACAGGATGATTTAAGAGAGGCCTGGAGAGACCTACATGAACTGATGCTAAGTGAAATGAGCAGAACCAGGAGATCATTATACACGGCAACAAGACTATAAGATGATCAATTCTGACGGACATGGTTCTCTTCAACAATGATTTGATTCAAATCAGTTCCTATTGTTCAGCAATGAAGATAGCCATATACAGCCAGAGAGAGGTCTATGGGAACTGAGTGTGGACCGCAAAACAGCATTTCAATGCTTTCTGTGAATATTTGCTTGTATTTTATTTTCCTTCTTAGATTTTTTTTCTCTTTCTAGATCTGATTTTTCTTGTGCAGTAAGATAACTGTATAGATATGTATATATTAGATTTATCATATAATTTAACATATGTAACATATATTAGACTACCTGTCATCTAGGGATGGAGGTGAGGGGAAGGAGGGCAAAAATTTGGAAAAAAAATTTTTGCAAAGATCAATGTAGAAAAATCACTCATATGTTCTGTAAATAAAAACCTTTAATTATTTTTTAAATAAAGTTTAACATATTTAAAAAAGAAAGAAAGAAAAATTACCCATGCATATGTTTTGCAAATAAAAAGCTTTCATAAAAAGGAAAAAAACACTTTAGCATAAAAATTATAAATCTAAAAAAAAAGAAATACTATCCATGTATATGTTTTGAAAATAAAAAGCTTTAATTAAAAAAAACATTCATATAGTATAACTTATTTTTACCATTTCCAACTGATGGACATTCACTCTGTTTCCAGTTTCTTGCCACTTCAAAAAGGGCTTCCACAAACGTTTTTGCAAATGTGGGTCACTTTCTCTCCTTTATTATGTCTTTGGGATACAAGCCCAGTAGAAACACTGTGGTATCAAAAGCTATGCAGTGTTTGATAACCCTTTGGGCATACATAGCTCCAAATTGCTCTCCAGAATGTTTGGATCAGTTCACAATTCCACCAATAATGTATTAGTGTCCCAGTTTTCCCTCATTTTTTTCAGTATTCATCATTAGCTTTCCCTGTCACCTTATTGGCTATTTTTCTAATGAGATTTTTATATTTCCTTCCATATTTTCATTCTTTTTAGGTAGTTTGACTGGCTCTTTGTGTCTCATAGTTTCATTAACTTCCATTTGTCCCATTCTAGTTTTTAATATGTAATATTTTTAGTTAGCTTTTGTATCTATTTTTTCTTATGTTGTTAAGTCTAATTTTGAAAACATTTTCTTCAGTGGATTTTTTTTTTTTTGCATTTGACCAATTGTATTTTTTAAGGAATTAAAACTTCCTTTTCAAAACTGTTAACTCTTTCTTGCATACCTCTCATTTATTTTTTTTAATTTTTTTCTACCTTTATTATTTCCCTTTTAAAGTCTTTTATGAGAACTTCTAAGAAACTTCTTTGGACTTTAGGCCAATTGATATCACTCTGCTATTTCTGCTTTTGATATTTTGTCTTCATCTGAGTTATTGTTTTGATCTTCTCTGTCACCATTGTAGCTTTCTATAATCAAGGTTCTTTTCTGTTTCTTGCTCATTTCCTTTCCTTTCCTTTGGTATTTCCTCTTTTTAAAAATTGTATGGTCAAGTTCTGCTTCTGTGGTAAAAGGGGCATTGTCACAAGCTTCCTGTGAATCTTTGAATGTTGGCTTTATGTACGGGGGTCCCTTGTAGTTGCAGGGGATAGTTTTCCTTACTTTTCTAGGAAATAGCCTGGTCGTCCAAATTGGGACTGGAGACTGCTCCACTGATTTGCTTCTCTACTGATCCAAAACTGAGGGTCTGATTTGGTGTGATTAATACCCTCTTACTAGCTTTCCCAGAGTCTGTCTGAAGTGAGCTGAACACTTTTTCACCCCAGTGAGACTGACATTTCTCCAAGGTCTTCCAATCTGTCTTGAACTGGAGAGTGATTTCATTCCATCAGTTTCTATTCAAAGGATTGGTTTCATGTGGTTTTCAAGGGAAACTGGAGAGCTTGAACAGTTTCCTGGCTTCACTCAACCATCTTCTTCCCCCAATCCATTCATATTTATAGTTATGAGAGTTCATATTTTCCTCCATTCATCTATTACTATCCCACTCTTCCCCTTTAAGATTCTTTTTCCTTTTCTTCTGTAAAGATATGAGTTTGTTTTCTGTTGTCATTTTAATCTCCTTTAAAACAAAATTATTCCACAATAAAGGAATCTTCTCTCTTATCTTCACAATTAGAAGTTCCCCTACCATTTATTATCTTTTCCCCTGATAATAAAGTTTTAATTCATTTATTACTTCTTCATTTTCCAGAAAGAATATGTGTTATTTCCTTTTTTTAAAATTTTTGGTCTAATTGGTGTATTTCAAATACTTCCTTATATTTTCTTTCTCTTTTCTCTCCTTTTATGTGCTCCCCCATTCCACAATTTACAGTAACAAAAATGTCTTTAATGTTCATCATTCTAAATGAATGGTTTTGCTCATATTCTCAGGTATGTCAACTTACACTGCACTATGAGTTCCCTTACTCTTTGGAATACATTGTTCCATCCCTTTCTGTTGATTCTGATGAATGCAGAACAGTGTTGTGCTATTCAAATTTCATTATGGTGAATCTCTTTTTGGAGGGCAGAGGGTTGATCTGCTGACAATTTCAGTTGGCACTCTTTTACAATGCTCATAAGTTAAAGGCTTTTTCTCTGTATTATTTCTGACATTATAGTTTTCAGTTATTTTCTTTTCTAATTTAAATTTCTCTGAGAGACATCTAATGCGTAATTTGTCTTTATTGATCCAGTCTTCATGTATTTTATTTATATAAATCATATTCTCCTTTAAATGTTATTGATTTTTGCTTCTTTCCTTCCAGATTGTTTTTTTCTTTTCGTGTATTTTCATTCCTAACCAGTGGATCAACAACAATCAGTTTTCTTTTGTTATTCTTTCTTGTGGTTTGTCAAGGTAAATTAAAGTTTTTATATGTTGCTAATTATATGCAGACCAAAAATTCTTTCTACTTTTTATTTCTCTTTTAAATCTTTCAGAAACATAATGTTATGGTTTCATGCTCTTTGAGAATATACAGGATCTTCAATCTCTTGAAATATTTATTCACTGTTTCTAAACTTGTTTAATTGATTTTGGAGGATATATAACTTTCTACTATCAATGTTTTCTCTCTTGATTTACTTTTTCAAAATCAAAGCCTTTGGGAGCCAAGATGGCAAACTGCAAACAGCATCCTCTGTGAGCTCCTGAGACCTTCCCTCAAAACCAGACAAATTGAGCCTCCGGACTGGTTTTGGAGTGAGGGCTCTACCAAACACTTGGAATACAACGCACTTCTATCAAATATCTACTTTGAAAGAACTTCTGAGGTCAGTTTTAGACAGGCAGGGGATTGAGCAACTCCCAGCGCTCAGACTCCAGTGCGCAGCCGGGGTGCAAGTCCGGGGCTGGGAAGGACCAGAAGATTTTAGGCTGCCAGGAAGTCCCTGGGAGATGCTTGGGCCACTTTGCTCTGCTTGCGGGCAGGTGCTTTGGCAGGTCTACCTTTGATAAAGGGTGCATTGAGAGCAGCTGAAAGTGTGGTCCTAGTGCAGATCTAGCCAGATCAGCCCCAAACAGGAAGTCAACTCGGCAAATTGCCCCAGGGCAAATTGAAATCCCTGCTGCTGCTGCTGCTTCTGCTGCTGCTGCTGCTCCTGCCGCTGCTGCCGCTGCTGCAGAATTCCCTGCTGGTGACTGATACCTCTGCTGAAAATCATGAGCAAGAAAAAGAGAGCTCTCACCTTAGACAGCTTTTACGGAGAGAAACTAAAGAAGTCCCCAGATCCTGAGATTCTGAAAACAATCCCAGATAAAGCCACAGTGGTGGACTTAAGCTGGTCTCCCTTTCAGAAGGCTTACCTGGAAGATTGCATAAAGAATCTCAAAAGAGAGCTAGAAGAAGATTGGGGAAATAAATTGAAAGCAGTGCAAGAAGGAAATATTGCCCTGCAACAGAGATGTGAAAAACTGGAAATTAAGCCTGGTAAATTGGAAAAAGACAACAATTCACTGAAAAACAAAATTGGTGCATTGGAAAAAGACAACAATTCACTGAAAAATAAAATTGGCAAAATGGAAAAAGAATGCAATGAAACAAAAAATTCAATTGGCCAGTTACAAAAGTAGCTAAAAAAGATAGCTGAAGGAAATAATACCTTAAAAATTAAAATTGAACACATTGAAATGAATGACTCAATAAGACTTCAAGAATCAGTCAAACAAAAACAAAAAAATAGAAGAAAATATGAAATATCTCTTAGGAAAAACAACTGACTTGGAAAACAGATCCAGGAGAGACAATCTAAGGATTATTGGACTCCCTGAAAGTCATGATGAAAAAAAGAACCTTGATGCTATCTTCCAGGAAATCATGAAAGAGAATAGCCCTGATGTTTTAGAATCAGAAGGCAAAATTGGCATTGAAAGAATTCACCGATCACTCCTGAAAGAGACCCCAAAATTAAAACCCCAAGTAATATTGTAGACAAATTTCAGGACTATCACACCAAGGAAAAGATATTACAAGCTGCTAGAAAAAAACAGTTCAAATACCGAGGAACTGTCATTAGAATTACACAGGATCTGTCAGCTTCCACATTGAAGGATCGAAGGGCCTGGAATCAGATATTCCGAAAGTCAAAAGAACTTGGATTACAGCCAAGAATAAGCTATCCAGCTAGAATGAGCATCATCTTCCAGGGAAGAAGATGGTCATTCAATGATACAGGAGAATTTCACCTATTTCTAATGAAAAGACCAGATCTGAACAAAAAATTTGACCTCCAAACACAGAACTCTAGAGAAGCGTAAAAAGGTAAAAAGGAAAGACCTGTCAAGAACCATATCTCTACTAAGGGTATCCTTGAAGAATGGGGGTATAATTTGATTTTACTTTGATAATAATCAGAAAGAAATTAGAGGTAGAAGGTACATCATACTGTAAAAAAAATGGGGGGAGGGGAATGGAGGTAAAATAAAGTAAAAATAAAAAGGGGGTAAAATAAGGCAAAGTCTCATGAAGAGACATAGAAAATCTAATATAATTGAGGGAAAGAAGGGTGGGTGATGGGTATTGTCACTCTCATTAGATTGGGCTCTAAAACAGTATATCAGACGCATTTGATTTCAGGGAAAAACGGCTCTCTGTATAGGGAAGTAGGAGGCAAAGGAGGAAAAGAAAGGAATACATTAATAGAGGGATTAGGGGAAAGGTGTGGAGAAGAGGGAGGGTTTTAAAGGGGGGAGGACTGTTGGAAGGAGGTGGTCATCAAGAATAAAATACTGGGGAGAGGGGAAGGGAGCAAGGGGATAGGGAAGAGAAAAATATAACTTTGGGTAAATAAGAGGGCAGGAAATATAGATATAGTCATTTTAACTGTGAATGTGAATGGGATGAACTCTCCCATAAAACGGAAATGGATAGCAGACTGGATTAAAAGCCAGAATCCTACAATATGTTGTTTACAAGAAACACATCTAAAACATAGAGATACATACAGAGTGAAGGTAAAGGGCTGGAGCATTTTTTACTATCAACAGTTATTGTGAATGGAATTTCTTTTTGTATCTCTTGCTGCTGAACTTTATTGGTAATATATAAAAATGCTGATGATTTATGTGGATTTATTTTGAATCCTGCAACTTTGCTAAAGTTGTGAATTCTTTCTAGTAGTTTTTTGTTGAGCCTTTAGGGTTCTCTACATATATCATCATGTCATCTGCAAAGAGTGATAATTTGGTTTCCTCATTACCTACTCTAATTCCTTTAATCTCTTTTTCTTCTCTTACTGCAAAAGCTAACATTTCCAAGACAATATTAAATAATAATGGTGACAGTGGGCAGCCTTGTTTCACTCCTGATCTTATTGGGAATGGTTCTAGTTTGACTCCATTACATATGATGCTTGCTGAAGGTTTTAAGTAGATACTACTAATCATTTTAAGGAAAAGCCCATTTATTCCTATACTCTCCAGTGTTTTTAGTAGGAATGGGTGTTGGATTTTATTAAAGGCTTTTTCTGCATGTATTGGGATAATCATATGGTTTTTGTTAATTTGGTTATTAATATAATTGATTATGCTAATAGTTTTCTCCTTACCTGGTTTAGCCATCAGCACCATATCTGTGTCATAGAATGAATTTGGTAGTACACCTTCTTTCCCTATTTTTT